>CAUYRT010056647.1:0-42136 GCA_963574885.1 Lepilemur ruficaudatus
CCCACCCATGCCACCTGTCATTTTGCTAAAGACACCTGCACCCAGACATCCTTTGTGTCCTCAGGAGCTATTTCTTGAGGTTACTCAAGACGAAACAGTAGAACCCTTCTAACACTTCTATTTACCATGGAGACAAGACCCACTAGCTACAACTCCCTTAACTGTAACCTACTTTCAGATAAAAATTACATGATCTTGAAACCAGCAATAATAAACAAAACCCACTAACAGTCAACACAATGACAGAATGTTACACTGTAGAGATTGAGGAGACATTGTTACATCTAAAATCAATCCGTGTTTTCTCCATTTTACTCAGTGGTTAAAAAAAATCAATCTGTGATCTGCCTCTTTATAGGAAATGAATGCAAGTATACAGAAGACAAAAGAATTTGATAAAATCAGAGATAATATTCAGCCTGTGTACACACAATCTCTTGTTAGGTCAGTAACCATTCGAAAGGGAGCTATCGATTTTGCACCACATAAAAATATTAATAAGACGGCAGCCCCAAGATAATTTGAACAGTTCCTCCCTTTTTCTTCCCATACTGGAAATTAAAAAAGGTTGATGTAAACATATTCCTTAAAACATTAAGAGTTTCTTAGAATGTTTCTGGGATGACCAAATCCCTTTCCAATTCCACAGGTCTCTCTTTGACAGATCTACAGAGACCACTAGCACCATCCTGACTTTCTGGGGGCCCCCGTGGCAGCACCTCCTAGCACAGAAGGTACAATGAAGACACCAGTGTGGCAATAAGGGGACGTATGGGGAAGAGGCCAGAAATTGCCGGAGGCAGGGAGGGGGGATTAAGGGAGGTATCAAAAAAGAAAAGTACGTTTCATGCAAACATGCTATTTCTGTTCTTTGTGCAATAAATCATTTTGAAAAATTAACAAAAGACATTGATTCATCATTGGCCAACAGAGGGACATGGGAATAGATGGAATTTTTCAAATCTCACTTCTTGGAAAACCATCAGTGGTTTCAAATCTTAACCCACTGACTACCACACTAAGAAAAAAAATTTTTTTCCTTGGGGCCACAGTGTTTTATTACAAAAATAGAATAAAAACATCAAAAACAAAACCATCCTTACTAATTTAATGGAAATTTTTTTATTTTTTATTGTTTTCTGTGCATCAGTTATATGCAACTTGAAAAACAGCTCTCTTGGCTCCCAAGGTGAAGAGACATGTTGAGTTATATATGCTTCACGAGGCTCCAGGCTCAAAGCTAGTGTGAGTTAGATACAGCTCACATGGCAGTTAATGCATGAAAACACAGATCTATAGAGACTATTAAATCTTGCCAGCAACAACCACCTTTTCTGAAATAAACTCCTGCACCTAGGAAAAAGGGAAGGTGCACCATGCAATGGCCCTGCCTCTCCAGGGATGTCTGTCCACCACTGCGGGACACCACAGTGGCAGCTCTGCTCTTGGAGAAAAGCAGTGGGGCCTCTGTAAGGTTTGCCCTGGCGCCTGACCTACTACTCCCTGAATATCAGCTAGACACGTGAGGTCACAGCACTCTGGCCCAGACTCTAGGATGACCCTGCCATTGCAGTATTTATGCCTTAAGTAGGGGTTATAATGCCTCTGCCACCCAGAACATTGAAACTTGATTTAAGCTACCCTGTGTGTTTTGAAGTAGAGCTGCTACTAGGACATGGATCTGAACAGTTTCTTGTACTGAGGTTAACTGGTTGCTAGTTTTATTATTTAGAAAGCAAGAGTGTGATAGTCATGGCACATACCAGGGATCCTGCGGCCAGGGCTGACCCTCCACCCTGCCCTCACAGCCATGGGGTCCTCAGAGAGGCATCTGATCTCTCCAATTACACTGCCCGTGGGAGCAAATAAGGACTGTCATAGCTATCTCCAGGGCAGGTGTGAGAATTGAATGAAATACTTCACACGGTGTGTGTCCCACAGGACTCTGAAGAGCATCGAAGAGGTGTGACTCATACCAGGGAAGTGCCCTGCACCATGCGGCTTGATGGGAAGCCGTCCTGGACCACAGCCATGTGGCTTTGATGAATGTCTGCCCACAGGGCCTTGTGTTAGGTCAGTTTCAGCTGATAATATAACCCGAGTGAACCCCCAAAACACTAATAAAGCAAGGTCCCATGGCACTCGCCTAGATACTTAGGAAGAAAAAAGAAGACAGTATATTCTTTCACCAGTGCCTACATAAAACATATTTCCCCCTTAGTATACAGTATTCATACCTGAAATTATTTCCTCCTGACTTTACTTCCCAATAAATGCTTTCCTGAAACTGTCCAACCACAAACGCCCAAACACAATTCTTTATCACTTGGCACTTCTATTATACCTTTGGCAAAGAATTGAAAATTTTTTTCATTTCTTTCTTCCCAACCACCTTCCCACGTAAATTATTTTTAAGGGAAATACCCAGAAAGAGGTTATACGCATATCCCCTTGGCTAGAATAGTTTCAATTTGCCCACCAAATCACTTTTTTACCTTAAAACTCTGGCTGCCCACACTCCTCCCAACATTAAGTAGAAACAGGATAAATATAATTCTTGTCATACATTGTTCCTATGTGGCTTTACCTAGCAAAGACTCTGATACCGGTGTATGAGAATTTCAGAAATGTTGACACAATTAAGGCATATGCTTTGAGAAGAATGGAAATTACAGAGAGAGCACAGTGCAGGAAAAAATACGTTGGCTACAACTTGGTGGCTGAAAGCTAAACTTGCAATTGGTAGGTCACCAAGGAACGTTCACCTGATCATGGTACTGACCAGAGGAGATGGTTAATTTTTCTAAAATTTTAGCCTGGATTATTTTTATTCCAATTTGGTGATGTCAGCATAGGAAAGAGGTAGGAATTTTTAGAGAATAAAAAGATATATTAGCAAAATTATTTTTAATTAAAAAGAAATGAAACATTAACCTATCATTTTCTGAAGCTACCAAATTCTGGGTTATGAGCCATTTTACAAACAAAACCAAAACAAAACACAGAAGTTTTTTGAAGGCAAGGATCATAGCTTATTCATCATTATATCCCCAGCATCTAGTTTAATGCCTGGCAAATAGTAAAATCTCATAATTCAATCAAATATAAACAGGAAGCAGATTACTTGAAGATGAAAAAAAAGATCATTGGAGAGAGTCAGTGATTTTAGGAATGGTTTTATGAGGCAATAAGGAGCAAATAAAAACTGAAAAGAAACGTTTAGTGTTGCATTATGCTTTGGTATCTTTACTAAAGGTACCCAAAATGTCCCATGAGAAAGTTAAATACCACTCAGTGAGTTAGAAAACACAAAAATAGTTAAGCTCAAGTATAATGCTATCGTATCAAGCTTTTGAAGCAATTAATTTGTCAAGACTTTGAATGTATCACTATTTTGCAGATTAAAGAAATGGAAAAATCATTTTTTTCCAAAGTCGCAGAAATTTGGTAGTTCTAGGTCAACAATATGAGCCATGCCGGAGAAAATAACTTGTGTAATAAATCCTGCAATGTGGACGGGGTTCCTTTAAACCACAGCATCCTTAATTTTATCAGCCACTCCCAAACTATATTCCCTGGTTTGACTCCTAGGGTTATCCATTCCAAGGTGAGTTTTGAAAGGTTGAATTTAAAAAAAGGCTAAAGAGCTATTCAAAGGTAAGTAACCTAAGCATTCCCGGAAATGTTGAGCTACTGTTTTCCTTACATTTTGATTTATCACTAACCTGCCTAGACTGAAACCAAATTAACAGTGAGGCAGCTTTTCTTCAAAGCTAATTCAAATTTTCATGCCTGACACAGACATCTGCAAGGAAGAGTAAGAGTTTCAAATAAGTAAACAAGCAAACAAATCAAAGAAACATAATTTTAAGGATGGGAGTCACAAGGGAGTCTCAGGTCAAAATGCAACAACCCTCACTGCAAACATGACCTTCAGGTCCTGGGGGTGAGGTGCCTACCACCTGCCCCAAGACTTCCCAGTCCCAGTTAGTATGTTAACTGACACCTACCCAGAGGCTCACACTAAATTTCTAGAATTCTGGGAAGCAAAATCCTAAGAATCCCATGGGCAAAAGAAAACCGACACACCCATAACTAACAAACAACATAAATAACCTTTTCATTTGAACACAGAAACTGATCCACTATTGCCCAGCACAGAAAGGGCTAATGAGCATTTGAAATCTGGTCACTCAGAGTGACCCAGAGCCCCACACACCACAGACAGCCCAGTGGATGACACCCTCTGCCCATCCAGGTGCTCTTTTCCCCTCCCCGTCCCTCCTCCTTCCCCAGCTGTACCCATCCTCCTGGCCCAGGCCTTGGTGTCCTGCCCTGGGTGAGATGCCAGCCCTGCCTTGAACAGCCACACAGGCACAGACTCAATGCCTTTTACCTTTCACCCTCTGACCCGCCCTAAGCCTTCGTTCTTTTTATCTCCTTCTCCTCCTTGTCTTCAGTTACACTTCCCTCTTTCTCCTCCTTCCACCTCCTCTCTCTCTGTCTCTCTAGATACCCTTTCCCTAGTAGGTCAAAATATGAAACATAAACATATATATTTATATACACACATATTGTATACATGGTGGTGAATATCTATCTATATCTTTAAGAAATGATCATTAGATTGTGCTGGGGTTCAGGACACGCCATCCCAAATACGGCACCTTGGAGGCTGGAGGCACCTGGGCGACAGCACGTGCAGGCAGGTTACTCCGACCTTCCCCTACCCTGCTTCTTTGCAGCAGGTCATAAAACCCAGGAAGGATTTTCTGACCTTCCCCTGAGGCAGGTCATAACACCCTCAGGTGAGAGGTGCCCTCCCTACACCCAGAGGAGAGGAGCATCCTTATATCGGGAGACACAAGGTCACAGGGAAGAATCTGAAGAAACAGCCCTTGCTAAGTTCCCCCTGTGTATTGCACACTTAGCTCAGGCCCTTTTTATCCTGTCCTATTTCTCCACAACTACCCACGCTCTATCAGACCTAGCACAGGTCGAGCTGTTTCTTCAGGTCTTCACTTCCTTACGACGACTCCCATGTCCCACAGAACTTTTATTAAACAGATGTGTATGCTTTTCTCCTGTTTGTCTGTCTTTTGTTACAGGGGCCTCAGCCACGAACCTAGGATGAAAGAGAAGGAGATCTTTTCCTCCCCTACACCTGCATGTAACTGAAACAGCCACACTGGATGGAGGCAGGGTCTGGTTTGGTTTTGTGCTATTGGGGCCCTCAGTTGGCATGTCCTGTGGTCGGGGATGCTGCGCTGTGCGGGTTGCGGGGGCCTGACACACACCCAGTGCCCAGAGGTGGATGCTTTCCGATAGTCCGTCCCACCTCTAAACAGAGGATGCCGGGCAGGGGCTTAGGAAGTGGGGGACGAAGCTGCAAGGAGGAGGAAAAGCAAAAGAGAAAGCGAGCCAAGCCTCGGGCGGATCCAGTTTTCTTCTCGCCATGTTTTAAATTAAACAAAAACCGAAAACAGAAAGAAAATGAAAGCTTATAACCTGGAGACGGACTGAATTTGAATCACAGCTGCATGACCCCCTTACATGTTTCTAGTACCATGGCAACGTGGCATTTTTAAAATCATTCATGACATTGGGAATATTGTAAACAGAGCTCGGGACAGCATTTCTCAGGGGAGCCGCCATTGGGGGGCGGGGCGCGTTCTCTAGTGCCTGGAGACTGTGCAACTGGCCCAACACACACTTCAGAATTCAGGGAGACTTCCAGAGGGTGCGCCAGCCACGGCCAGGGCAGGGCAGCCAGCTCACGCCCCTGGAAGCCAGACAGAAGAGAAAACAAACAGAGACCCTGTCCAAACCCCACCACTGGTCTGTTACTCTATTCTGTAAATACTGCTACAGTCAAATGGCATGCATACTCCTAGCAGGCACACCAAGATGTGATAATTCCAAGTGACAAGCAGAAAGAATGAATCCATTCTATAGATTCTCATATGACTCATGTAACATACACGAATTTTTATTTTTCTTTCTAAAATGCATTAAATAATAAATTTGGAATAAATATACTCTTCCCCAAGAATCAAGATACAATTTGTCCTGTAAATTATAGCGAAGTTTATAATAAAAGGAACATATGGATGTTATAGGCGGCTGCAATAGTTAAAACCCAGCAGACACATATAGGTTCAGACCTGAAATGTGGCTGTGTGAGGAGATTTTTCAAGTTAAGGCAACAGAAGAGAGTGTTCCAAACATTAATTGATTGATCAATCACTGAAAGTTCATTGATTCCAATGTCACATTTATACCCATGGACTGGACTCTCCCGCCGTATTAAAGGCAGAATGGGATCATAAAACCAGCCCGATTTTGAAGGGTTTAGATTCAGCTCTATGACTTAATATTTTATTTATGTTCAATCATCCAACTTGTTCAACGAACATTTGATGAGCACCTACTGTGTGCCAGGCCCTGGAGGCAGAGCAGCAAACGGGACAGGCAGCAATCTTAGCAAATGGCTTAGCCTTCCTGAGCCTGGTGTGGGCACAGGCGCTAATCATGACCATCCTTACCTACCTCACAGATAGTGGTAAGGCTCAAAGAAATTCATGAAAGCATCCTGACAATGGGGATGGTCTACAACACAAGTGCTCCCGTTTAATTAGTTGACTAATGTGTCAAAGGGCCAAAAAGGAATTTTCCTTCCCAAGAGTTTCAAATCAAGTTTCGCTACTGATTACATTTTAAGAGTGCATTTCCCCGCCAATCTGGAGCTGTCAGATTCATTTCTTTGGGAACAAAAAACATCCCTTCCTTTGCCTCAGGCCTGTAGCATCTGAGGCAGAGCCTGGCATGAGTGCTACAGCATCTTCAACAATCCGAACAACTGACATCCTCGGACGCAGTGGTTTCAAACTTCTTTGTAAGCAGGGATCCTTGCTTCCAATCTTGTGCAGAGCCCGACTGTCTCGGGGAGCAGAACCCCAGCAAGGAACTGCCAGTCGTCCCTCACCCCTCCTCTCCTCCACCCCTCCTCTCCTCCACCCCTACATCCATAAGCGGACAGGGGGCCGCTCTGGCTGAAGGAGAGGGCTTGTCCTTTTGGCTGCGGACTCTGAGCTCTGCGTGGAACCCCAGGCAGCCCTGAATCAGTTTGATCCTCTATTCCTAGCACTCTCCTGGACTCCTCACTTTTTCCTCTTTTTCTAAGAAGTCACCATGGCATAGTGGTTAGGCAGGCTGGACGCGCAACTTGCTCCCGCCAACTAATAGTTTATCTTCTCCAGACCTCACATTCCTCCTCTGTATGAGGACAGTAATGACAGTAGCACTCTCGAAGGGTGGTTGTGAGAATTACATAAATTCACCCATGTAAAGTGCTTAGCACACAGCCTCGCGGACAAAATGAACTCATTAATCAGTGGCAATTTCCCCCTTCAAGTCTATCCATATGCCACTGCCAGATTCTATTTTTTTTTTAATTACTGCATTCTATATGTCATCCCGTTTCAAACTTCACGGCACTTCCCCCTTTGCTATTATATACCAAATAAATCATAACCCCCTGCTCCTACTACGTGTGTGTGTATGGACATCTCTCTACCTGTATCTGCAACTGCATCCACATCTCTCTATCTCCATCAGACTTTGCAACCTCACCTGCCTCACCTTTCACGCCACAGACCTGCCTCGACACCTAGGGAGCAGAGCTGGGCGCAGAGCCCTGCGGAAGGACTACGCAAATCAGAGTGGTGGAGTAGACAAAAGGAGAAGATGACGGGAATGCCGAGTACTGTGTTCTGAGTGTAAAACGAAAAGCAAAGTCAGAAGCTCAGCGTAAACAGGCTGGTGAGAGTGTTCTTGAGGAGGCTGGCTTGAAGCAGGAATTGAAAGGAGCATGAGCAAAGTTGAGGAAAATGCATGGGGGCTGTGGAGGAAACCAGGGAACTTCGCAGAGGAGGCTAACGAGGGACAAGGCTGAGACCAGGGAGGGCAAGAAGGTCAACCTTGGTTCTTCGTACGTTGGTTGACTGAAAGTTCTCTAACTAGAGTTTGAGGGCTGTTATTCTGCAGGCTGTGTGTAGAAGGACCTGGGGTGGGAGAGGGGACACCTGGTCAGGGCATTTCTACCCACTCCCACATATAAAGCTGAATGTACCTTCTTCCTCCTCACCCCCAGCCCCCCGAGTAGCCCTGTCTCGGGGAGCAGAACCCCAGCAAGGAACTGCCAGGCGTCCCTCACCCTCCTCTCCTCCACCCCTACATCCATAAGTCACCAGGATCACTCATTTCTGCCTTTAAATATTTCCTAATTCTGTCCACCGCTCCCTGTCCCCACTGCCAACCACCCAAGGTAGGTCCGTGACACCTTTAAATGACTATTTTGATCACCACCTAACTGGTTGCCCTGTGTTCACCCTCCAACCCATTCTCAACTCTGCTTCTAGAGAGATCTTTAAAATATGCAAATAGGATCATGTCTTACCCTGTTGGGATCACATCCTAGTGTTCCCAGGATATCCCAAATCCTTAAAATGGCTTTAGAAGGTTCACCACAGCCTGGCCCCACCCTTGCTTCCGGCCACGTTCTCTCTCCCTCCTTCCAGTCTAGCCAGTCTGGGTTTCTTTCAGTTCCTCAACTGCCTGGTACGTAAGCACGTGTTCTCTTTACCTGAAACACGCTTCTCTCATCCCCGCAGCCCCCACCCGCACACCCACCGACTCATCCTGTCCCACTGTGGGCGCCTGGCTGACATCAGGCTCCTTCAGGTTTCACACACATTCGACTTCCGCCGAGAAGCCTTTCCTAAACCCAAACCTTAGGCACACAATGCATGGCCTCACAGCCTCTCGTATGTCCTTTCTCATGACACACACCATTCCTGTAATTACTCATTTAATGTCTCAGGGTCCATGTGGTACGGACCATGTCTGTTTTACCATGTCGCGTGGTAGCAGCACCCAGAACAGTGCCTGGCCAGAGTGGGTGCTCAAGAAGTATTTGTTGACTGAGTGAAGAGAGGCATGAAGATCACTAAGGAGGATTCCGGAAGAGAATGAAAGAAGGATCTGGAGAGATTTGGCAAGACACATGGATGGGGTAGGTGAGGGTGGGAAGGGCAGGTAAGGTGGAGGAAAGGCCGGATGGCAAAGCAGGGATAAAGGTGCCACCCTAGGAGCTGGGCAGGAATGGCATCAATGACAGAGCCAGATGACTGGTCTAGAAACAGATTTTTGGAATTTTGTAAGTTGGGGTCGAGGTAAAAACGAATAGAGGAATATAGTGCCCACACCCTGAATGAGCCATATGACCTTGCTGATGAAGATAAGCTCTTGGGTAGAAACCTTGCCCTGACCTTGAGAATTTTACAGGTAAGGTGTTTTTGTCTGTTTTTTAAAATGATAACTTCAGCTGAATCGTGTCTCACTTTCAAACCCTGTTTCTCTTAAGATTAGGAGAAAGTGGTTGAAAAAATGAATTGCATTTAAAAAATTTAGTAAGTACTGCAATTTCACAGCTTTGAACACAGTTGGTAGCCAATAAATACTTCTTGGGGTGACAATAACTTTAGGTATCTTCTATCACCTTCCCTGTCCCCACCACCCATGACCTCCCCCTACCCCACGCTCTGCGCGGCACCAGGCTCAGTGTTGAGCATGCAGCAGACGATCCACAGATATTTACGGATTGCCGGTTAGATGCACAGAGAGCACTGGCTGAAAGTCAGATCCAGATTCTGAATCCATTTCTTTGACTGTTCAGTGTAATTAAAAACCTCTATCTCTGTATAAGGCTGCTGTGAGGACTGGAGGCAGCAGCACACATAAAAGCACTGTGCAAACCGGAAAGAACACAAAATGTCGTGCTTTCCATCATTGTTAATACAGCTTGGAATTTTAGCACTGGCAGGAGTGGAGGGAGACGAAGGGCACTGACATTTATTGGGCATCAATCCTGGTCAAGGACCATGCGAAACACCCAACACGACTATTACTATCTTTTTCGATCCTCACAATAACCCTATGAAGAAATGGGCTTTGAGCTGTTGGACTCTTCACCCAAGTCACGCAGCTTCAAGCAGCCCTACTGGTACTGACACGGATGTCTGACCGGGCTGCCATCCCAGGGGACCTGAGCCTGTCTTGTGCACCCATTTGCTTTAGGCCTGAAGAAGCAGAGGCCCAGTGAGCTGCCTCCTGGGAACAACGCACTAGAACAGGGCTTGAAAACCATGACTGAAGGAGTGAAAATCCCAGTCACCTTTCCTTGGTTCCTGAAAATGACTCGGTTTTACACTGGCACCTTAAAGAACTGAACTGGAGTAACCTAAGCAAATGCATGGACTGGCCAGAAAGTCAACTAACCAGTGAAAGACTGGACGAGAACTCAAGCAGGGAAGGCACCCAGGAAGATCTCCCGGTGATCTACATGGAGAGGAAGAAGAAATGTGGCCAGATGATGATGACCCACAAGGACCTTAGAAACCAATGTATTGGGATGCAGGTGAGTGATGCTAAGTGACCTGCCTGAGGTCACACTCCAGTCTGCCTCAGAAGAGAGCTCAGACTCCCAGCCAGGCACTGGAGCAGCGTTCCAGACGCCACCAGCTTCACTATCTTACCACCTTCCCCCTGAGCTGTTTAAGGACAGCTGAGTCACTAGGGAGACAGCCAGGGCTAGGGGGGCTGTCCTGGGCCTGGGGAATGTGAAGGAGGAGATGACCAATTCTGGGGGTGTTGGGAGGCTTACGAGGGACCAGTGGGGGGTGGAGAGGCTACGGGACAAATGATAAGCTGGTGGCACTGAACATAAAGGACACATGCTGGCTCAGCCCCTGACTCACCAGTGAGTCACTGTCTGCCAGCAGGAAGCACAGCCTGCAATTGTATTCTGGAAAAGGGCGATGAGGCAAACTTTCAGAAGGTCTCTGTGTTCTCTTTTATCTTCAGAAGCAAAAAGAACAATCAACAACAATAGCAATTAAATAGAGGCCAAACTTTTTAATTAAAAGCCACGTCATGTATATCTAGGCCAATTTTTCAGTCACTGAGAGCCATGATTGGTCCCAGTAAGAGAAGGCCTCACGGCAAAGAGTACACGGGCCAGGCAGGCAGGTCTGGGTCAGGCGGCTGCGGTTCTGCCGCGACGCACCGTGTGTGCGGTCCTGGGGCAGCTACGCTGCCTCTCGGGAACTCAACTTCCTCACTCCTGCTTGTCTTGAGAAAATTTGAGATGTCACAGGTGAATGAGTGCTACCTAGCATACAATGTTCAATATTCAATATCCAAGAAAGGACGATGGCTATTTCATTATTAGCAGCAGTGGTGGCAGCACTATTTCCACGCTAGGCATTCCTATATGCTGCCACTGCCGGATTACTGGCATCGAGGTGTTAAGCCCAGCCTCACAGCCTGTCCCAGAGGGTGCCAATTCTGTGAAGAATGCCCTAGGAGGACAGAAGAAACCCTGGGGATCTGCCAGCCTTTGTCTTCAAGAACATTACAATAAATTCAGGGAATCTTGACCTTAACATCCACGAGACAATAAGAAGCAGAACAAATGTACATGTTAAACTAGACCCTGTTCCAGAAAAGGGAGTGGGCGTTGCGGACCGGGGCGGTCTGAGAGGGGCATAAGGACGTGCATATTGAAGCTGTGTTAAAATTGCCACGTCACCCGCTGTTTCCTCAAGTGTCCCAACTGAACTGCCTCTGACCCCATCCCTACCCAACCTTCCAACGTCTCCATGGCATCTTCCCTTTAAGGCCCCTTGACGTGTGTTGCTGCTTGGTCTAGCTCAAGACCTCCATGCAGAGTCCGGGCCGGGCATGGTGGCTCACGCCTGTAATCCTAGCACTCTGGGAGGCCGAGGTGGGAGGATCACTTGAGCTCAGGAGTTTAAGACCAGCCTGAGCAAGAGTGAGACCCCCATCTCTACTAAAAATAGAAAGAAAGTAGCTAGAAAACTAAAAATATATATAGAAAAAATTAGCCAGGCATGGTGGTGCGTGCCTGTAGTCCCAGCTACTCAGGAGGCTGAGGCAGGAGGATTGCTTAAGCCCAGGAGTTTGAGGTTGCTGTGAGCTAGGCTGACGTCACAGCACTCTAGCCCAAGCAACAGAGACTCTGTCTCCAAAAAAAAAGTTAAAAATAAATAAATAAATAAAATAAATAATATCTCTATGCAGAGTCTGATTAAAGTCCGAAAAGAATAGCTGTCCTAGAGCAGCGAACAGTCCATCGCAAAAACCCTCAGTCAGGAAAACACCATCTAGACCAAGAGTTCTGGATCGATGGACGAGTTTTGAGAATATATAACCTCTTGAAATTGAAGGCTTAGTATAATATTTTACGTGGTGTTGTGTGTGTACATAACCCTGTACATGAATATGTTATTTTTCTGGAGTCGGGTCCGTATCGCTCCTCATGTTTTTGTGAAGGAGTATACTCCCTAGAAGACTAAAAGTCAGTGGTCCAGACCAAGGTTCAGCAAACGGTAGCCCACAAGCCAAATCTGGCTCACTGCCTGTTCTTATAAATAAAGTTTTATTAGAACACAGCTACACTTATGTGTGCACTTATTATCTGTGGCTGCTTTCACATGACAACAGTAGAGCTGAACAGCTGCAACAGAGACCGCATGGCCCATAAAGGCTAAAATTTTTACTGTCTCACTCTTTACAGAAAAAGGGTGCTGACCCCAAGTTTTGACAATATCTTTTAGAACCATCCACTACACTTGAGCAGGTGCTGGCTAATGAGTTACCACCAAAATCCAAAGGTGAGCAAATGATTTTAGAATCAAAGTTCCCTGCTCTAATTTGCAACCTCCTAGACTAATTAACTGCTACAGATTGGCCTCCCTGGAAGTCTACCAGACAAAGGAGTGGCCAAGAGGGAGACTAGTTAAAATTCCTCCAAGGCTACCTGCCACAGGCATCCTAAGCCAAGCTTCTTCTGCAAAGTACTGGAGAAGAGGTAGTCAGGCAAGAAAAGTATCGTCACGCTAAATAATTCAAACAATCCTGCTGCTGGCTCCAAACCAAATATGAGAAATTATATAATTAGCAGCAGTGCATTTAGAAGACTATATTAAATATGCTAATGTTCTCACCATGTTAAGGCAAAGCTGCAGAAACAATGCCATCTATTAACTAGCCTAGGATCAGTCCAAATAAAGAGGAACATCTTCAGGGTATTTAAAAAATAATAATATCAATCAGTTTGACAGAATACTTTTCTTGGGCTACAAAATTGGTTAACAAAAAGTCTTACGCCATCTTAATGTGTTTTAAGTTACTTATTTCCATTTTCAATGCAGTTTTTCATTAACAATGTATTATATTACTTTTACTACCTTTAAGTCCAAGAACCATTTTTTGCATGTTTTGTTGTTGGCTAATTCTCATCATTTTGATCTCTTTGCTGGCAGATGAGGTTGTGTACATGGACTTTAATTATATATGTGCATGTTCCCCATCCCATACGCAGAGAATGAGGCAAGCATGCACTGCAGCTATATGACCTCACATGCATTTCAAGCTATGCAGCATTTTTCTGTGTCATCCACGTGTATAAAATTTCAAGACCTATATACTTTACCTAAACTTGCAGTTTGTCCATGAAGCTAGGTGACCGGGGCTAAGAGTGATAGTCTCTTGGCCAGAGAGGAAGAAATATTTGCAAACATAATCTTAACGTCAGGGAACCTCTTGGGAGTTTTATTCTACTCAAGAGTGTGTCCCATGCTGGAACTTCTGAGCTGTCCTCTTTGGGTTGCAAAGCAGACCTTGTACCATTTCTCCATCTGAGTTTACTAAGCTTTGCTGCCAATCAAAAATGGCCTCTTCCTGTGAGTTGTTTGTGGCAAAATTTCTCCTAAGTTAGCATACCCCATGTCTGATAGCATATTGTTCAGATAAATGTTTGTTAAATAGTTCAAAACAAAGATATAAAATTTGTTCCACTTCAATCAAGAGATGAGGGTTTCTTAGAACCCAAATAATAATTACACCAGGTAGTAATCTCATTTAATTTTCGTGACAATGTTTTGTGGTCAGTACAACTGACTCAGAGAGGTTAAGTAAATTCCAAATAAATTCCACCTTATCACACAGGTGATAAGGACAAGAGTTGGTGTGACCCATGACCTCCCATCTCCAGGGTTGGTGCTCTTCTGAGGATGCATTTTAGGCTGAATCTGATGTACTGACTGAATGATGCAATCTCTCATAACGGAACAAGCCCTAGACTAAAAGTCAGAAGTTTCTGGAAGTCAGAAGCTTCAGGCCTCAGCTCTAACACTAACCTGCTGGCTGACTTTGGGCAGTCACTTAATCTCTCTGGGTTTTGGCGTCTTCCTAAACATTCCTTCAACTCCAACAATTAGGAATTCTATTGAGTAAAAGTAGTCTGGCTCCCAAGTCATCTATCTGAAGGAAATATACATAGTGTGAAATATAAAGTATACTCTATAAGCAAATGAAAGGGATTTGGCGTTATACACACTTCTGGATGATTCTGGGTCCCTCTCAATTGGCTAAGAGCTAATTAACTAACGAAGACCTAATTAACTAACTAAGCTAATTAACTGACCATGTACACAGCTAAAACTATGACTTCTATGACCCTTATGCAGAAATCAAATTTTTTTTTCAGAATATTATGGGTACACAAATGTTTTGGTTATATAAATTGCTTTTGTACTATTTGAGTCAAAGTTCTAACTATGCCCACCCCTCTCCCCCGATAGTGTGTATTATACCCATTAAGTGAGAATTTACCCATCCCTTCCTCCCCACTCCTACCTGCTTGATTTCCAATGAATGTTACAGAAATCAAACTTTTGAGACAGGAGTGCTGAAGAAGCCTGACCAGCATGCCTCTCCTGAGTTGGTTTACCTTCCTCTGCTTGCAAAGATCTAAAGTCTCTGATAAGTTCGTTGTTTTTGTCACACTGCTTGATTTCTCCTTATTTAAAGTGTTCGGCATCACTGTCGTTACCGAATTAGCATAGATGTTTTCCCCAGATCTTGACAGAGCTCATGCTGCGTAATAAAAACTATGTCTGGTCTTCTTCCTGGGAAAAGCAGGGAGCTTCTAAACCCTTGCAAGGTCCAAATGACAGGAGTGTCTATGGCGGGTCCTGAAGTGAGGGCAGCCTTGTTGGCAATAGTGCCCTTAACCCACGAAGTCTGCACGGACTCCGGGCAGTTAGTGTTGGGACTGCACTGCAGCACTGCAACCTGCCCGCCACGACGGAGTTCTGCATGGGGACATGGCAGGCACCCTCCTACCCCAGGCTCTTTGCACCGATTGCTTCTTCTGCCCTGGAGCATTCTTGCTCTGTGACGTTCATAGCTGGCACCATTGCCCTCTCAAGTCTTTAGCTCAAATGTCACCTTCTTACTGCAGATTTGTCCCCTGCATCCTCCCCCTATACCCACCTACACATCCTCCCTGTTTCCTTTTCCTATTTCACTCTTCATAGCACTTACTTTCTGATATACTAGGCAATTTACTTATGATTTTGCACATTATTAATAAATACAGTCCACTGATAGGATGTGAGCTCTATGTGGGCAAGAACTTCTCTCTTTAGTTCACTGTTATACGCCTATTGCTCAGAACAGTGCCTGGCACATTGTAGATATTCACTCAATATTAGCTGAATTGAGCTGAATCTATACCTATATGTATGTTCACACATATAAAATCAGGCTCCTGTGATATAATAAACTGAATTCATGTTAATTGTCTATAAACACCCCTCTATAGCACATTAAGCTATCCTAATTTTCATATTGGGGAACCCCATTGCATATGGTAACATTTTATATCTCACTTGAGCAAAAAGAAGCAATCGTATTCATTTTTTCCATAGTTTTTAAAAAATGTACACTAGTCTTCTGACTTCTGATGGCATTCTAAGAATAATTCTGTTGAAAGGCTGTCAAGTGTGAACCAAACAAATAACAAAAGGTATTAAAAAATAAATTTGGCTAACGTGACATTAAGATTGAAGGGAAAACCTATAAAAGACGACTTTTTTTTCTTCAGAGCTAATAAACTCAAAAGCTGTATAATCTTAGTTTGCAATAGCTGGGCAAGGGACTCTGTGGCCATATCACAGAGATGTCCCAGCTGTCATATTGGGGGGACATCAGCCAATAGACATTAGGCAATCACTGAAACAGGTGGCCCTAGAGTACCTTTGTAACTAAACTGAACATAGAGATTGTCTTTGGACAAGACCATACCAGCCTTCTGACAATGGCTTGCCTGTCCTCACTCCCCTCATCTGAACTAACATGATCCTCTAGTCTTGTGGTCCCCAGTCCCCAGGCTGTGGCCCCTTACTGGTCGGTGGCCTGTTAGGAAACAGGCCATGCGTCACTGCCTGAGCTCCGCACCACACCCACCCACACGAACCCCACCCCCCATCCCTAGTCAGTGGGAAAACTGTCTTCCATGAAACCGGTCCCTGGTGCCAAAAAGGTTGGGGACCATTGCTCTAGTCCAATTGCTGGCATTTCTTGACAGAGCTACTGTTTTCCTTTGGCTTTGTTCTCTGATTGTTTGACTAGGATTTATGTGAATTTAGAGAAACTCTTCTTCATATCTGTTTTAGGTCTCCAAGAAAAGCGGGACTCATGACTTCACAGTGATTCTGCCTGTTGAAACATGAAGATGTCACACACATAAACTTTTTTCACTAAAATCTTATCCATGTGTTTATTTTCCAGAGCTGTTAAGAGAGAAAAATCTAGCTTTAGGTGGTGAAGAGTCATGGAATATCAATATCTTATTATATTTTAGTTATTCAGAACACTTACAATAATGAAAATCTATAAAGACAGCCTATATCCACATGCATACCAAATTATTACCCAAATTTGAAATTGGATTTTAAAATCACCTTCACCTCTGGTATTTTCCAAGGGGATTTTCACTTTATCTGCTTTCCTGGATATTTAACTTTCCAGAATTTCTTTTGTTTAAACCCAAAGAATGCTCAACACGTAGTAGGCTCTTAACACTGCTTGGCGTGGGGAAATAAGTTGGCAGATTTCAAACAGAAACAAAAACAAGTTCCTATGCCCTGTGGACCCAAATTAAAAGGAAAGCCCGAAAGTACCCTTCCGTACTCAGGGGTACGTGTGGGTCAGTGCAAAGGACAAAAAAATCTGTCGTTTTCCCCTGTAGGACTTGTTAAAAAAAAGTTAATTGGGAGTCCACTAGCCTGAGACGGCTCCAGCACTGTGGGTTCCTATGTAAGCAAACAGAAACCCAACTCAGTGTAAAAGGTAAAATGAAACTTAACGGATCAGACACTGCCAACTAATCTCTAACTAGGGACCTTCCACTGAAATGACCCAAATAAGGCTACTGATTCCTTTAACCAATCAAATATTTTCTTTCCCTTGCTTCAGTAAGGCTTAGAAAACCCTTCTTCTCATGCCCCTTTGTTGGAGGCCAAATAGCTTTCTGTTTGGTGCTGCCCGATTCATGAATTACTGCCTGCTTAAATAAACTCTTTAAAATTTTGATGTGCCTAAGTTTATCTTTTAACAGTTCATTACCCCGATGCAGAGAGTGAATGACCCAGACGGAGCTGGACATTGACCCTGAGGCCACCCTACCTCTGCTGCTCATAAGGAAACATACGGGGGTTATCGTAGCATTTCACTTCCTTTCCACGTAGTCACAGAGCTTTTAGGCAGCTATGCTGTTGGTTTGGGGCTAGACAGGTCCCTGGAAGCATAACTTATTTGGGAAGAGTAAGGGCCTGGAAATTAGACAGACCTTATCTCAACTCTCCTCCGCCGTTGTTTATCCTCAGGCAGAATTTGGATGCTTGAGGCTCTTAAATGTCCAGAATTAATGACTAAAATGAATAAGATGCTATCTGGCATGAATATAATTAAAGCATTGGATGGAGGTTCAAATATGCAATTAAATAAGTATAACCTGGTTTGACATCACCTCAGAAAGCCCCGGAGAGTTCGGCTGGCCAAAAGCGAAGCATGAGCCTGCACTGCTTGGCAACTGCTAAAAGGAATCGTAATCACTCAGAGGCTGCATTTGCACAAGTCCGATGTGACCCATTAAGTAATAAGTTTGTTTTCTTGATGCTCTTTGAAGCCACCAAGCAGTACTGTGTTCAGCTCTGGGTAGCACCGTATGGAGGATACTGTTGGCCAATATTTAGTACTGGATATCCGGAGAAGTATCCCAAGAATTGTAGCCAGGATAGTAGGGTGGGCTTAAAAACCAGGGGAAGGAACTTTTCCTGGAAACACCAGATTCTGGGAAGTACCAGGTTCCAGGCCTCAAGCACCTGAAGGGTTGACAGGTGGAGTAGATTCTGCTTCCATTGAGTCAGCTAATACTTCCTGGGCCTGTACTATACTCAGAGCACCCTGACAGGTGCTGTGCGATACAGAGATGGATGACACACAGGCCCAACCTCAAGGCACTTACAATTAAGGAAGGTAGAATGCAGAGTCCAGGATCCTTGGTTTTCACCCCAATTCTGCCACCTGCTTCATGAGACTGTGATAGTGGATTTTCTGTGCCAACTTGACTGGACCACAGGGTGTCCAGATTAGATGTTATTTCTGGGTGTATCTGTGAGAGTGTTTTCTTTTTTCTTTTCTTTTTTTTTAATGAAGGTTTGTGAGGAGGGGTTCTCAGCTGCCTTGTTTGTTTTTGTTGAGACAGAGTCTCACTCTGTCGCCCTGAGTAGAGTGCAGTGGCATCATTGTTTATTATTGTAGGTCACTGCAACCTCCAACTCCCGGGCTCTAAGCGATCCTTCTGCCGCAGCCTCCTGGGTAGCTGGGACTATAGGTACACACTACAATACCCAGTTGTTTTTTTTTTTCCCCTTTCTTTTTGGTACAGATGGGGGTCTCACTCTTGCTCAGGCTAATCTTGAACTCCTGAGCTCAAGCAATCCTCCCGCCTTGGCCTCCCACAGTGCTATGTGAGGGTGTTTCTAAATGAGATTTGGCATTAGAATTGGTGGTCTCAGTAAAGTCAACTGCCCTCCCCTTTGTGGGTGGGCATCATCTAGTCCACAAGGGCCTAAATAGAACAAAAGGCAATGGAAGGAGAAATTCACTCCCTTTTTTTATGCCTCACTGCTTGAGCTGGGATATCTCATTTCACTTTCTTCTGCCCTTGAACTTGGAATTACAACGTCAGGCTGCTTCTCAGGCTTTTAGACTTGGACTGGATTTCCTGGGTCTCCAGCTTATAGACAGCAATTGTGGGACTTCTCAGCCTCTATAATCACGTGAGCCAATTCCTTACAATAACTCAGTATCTCTCTATACATATATGTTGTGTGTATTATATACACATGTATATGTAAAAATTGGTTCTGTTTCTCTGGAGGACCCTAATACAGCGACTGTAGGCAGTTTCTTAACTTCTCTTAACCAGGCTTTCTTTCTCTGTAAAGCAACACTGCAGAGGTTTCCTGAGAATTAAATGTGATAAATATTCATAAACGAGATGCATTTTTTTAGGAAAACCCATAACACAAGGCAGAATTAATAAAATGTTATAATAAAGAAAAGAGCAAAGAGCTGGAAAAGGAATGAGAAATCAGAAATGGATTGAAACCAGGTAGATGGGGGAAGGCTTTACAAAGACGACAGCTTTCGGATTGAACCTCCAAGGACAAGGAGGAGTTTGGTGGGCTGGGAAGGGGAAGAGGAAGAAGCGTGTTCCACGTTGACTAGACAGTATGAGCAGAGGAGGAGATACTGGAAATAAAGGGCTTTTGGGAGACCAAACAATAATACAGTGGCTGGAGTGCAGCGGAAGAACAAAGCAACGATAACAGCCGGAAAGACACGCAGAGTCACATTACGACCGCCCGAGATGGCACACCAAGGAGCCCGGGGGCGGCGGTGGGCCGTGTAAGTGAACTCAGGAGAATCCATCTGTGTTCAAACAGGGTGTGGGAAGACTAATGACTGGAACTAGGAAAGCAAGTTAAAGCATCTCTATCAGAGTCCAAGGAGATGATGATAATGACCTAAGATAACGGCAGTGGCACTGGAAAGCAAGCGACAAACGCTGGCTATGCAGAGTGAAGGAGAGGAGGAGTAAAAGATGATTCCTTGTTTTGCAGCCTCTGTGTTATGGAGAATGCTGACGCCACGAACCAACACAGGAAACCCTGGAGGAGGAATAAGGCTGACCAGGGAGATGATGAGCTCATCAGCAGGGAGCGTTGAGTTTCAGGTGGCTGTGGGACAGTCCTAGGGAGTTCACAACAGAAGGCTGGAAACACGGCTCTGGAGCTCACGAGAGGAGTCAGGGTTAGAGATGTGGATTTCAGAGGAGGTACACTTAAAGGTTAAGAATGTGTTGTCAAACACAGACAAACTTGGGCTTGAACTCTGCTTTCAATACTCGCTGTGTGGCTTTGAGCAAATTTTTTATCATCTCTAAGCCTTAATTTCCTTAATTGTAAATTTGGGAAAATTATACGTACTTCAAAGGCTGTGCGTAGTGCAGGCCATCTGGTCGCCATTTGTCACCATCACTGTCTACCAGAACCATCGCTGCTGAAGCCATTAACAGAGATGAACGTGGCTAGGAACACAGAGCAATTATGTGGGAAAAGGACTGAGGAACGAATCCTAGGGAGCAATTATTAAGGGATATACGGCAGGAGACCAAACCTGAAAGAAGCTCAGGAGCAGTCAGAGAGGCAGGCAGAAGACCGTGACATCCCAAAGGCCAAAGGGAGAAGATTTCAAGGACAGAATTATCAACAATGTCCAATGCTACAAAGCAGTCAAGGAGGATAAAGAAGAAAAACAGAAGAGAACATTGGAGGTAGTGATTTGAAGGTTATCCTTGCTTAGTGGAACTGTCACATATGGTTGTAAATGTAATAGGATTCAAAATCAAAGTTGCACCCAGACTCCAAGGAGATGTGTATCCGTTACCAAAATGAGCTATGAGATGGATCACCTTCCAGAAAGTTCAAAGCAGATATAAACAGTTACAGGCCTTAGTCTTCTTACCCACTTTGAGGATACAAAAAGGCTTAAGTTATTACACAAAAAGAAGGTTGGGCATGGTGGCCCGTGCCTATAATCCCAGCACTTTGGGATGCTCAGCTGGGAGGATCACTTGAGGCCAGGAGTTCGAGACCAGCCTGGACAACAAAGCAAGACCCTGTTTCTATTAAAAATTTAAAAATTGGCCAGACATGGTGGCTAATAGGTCCTGTAGTCCCAGCTACTCGAGAGGCTGACACAGGAGGATCACTTGAGCCCAGGAGTTGGAGGTTACAGTGAGCTATGATCATACTACTGCACTTCAGCCTGGGCAACAAGTGAGACCCTGTCTCTTAAAAAAAAAAAAAAAGAAAGAAAGAAAGAAAAGAAAAAAGGGATCTATGAAAAGGATTTCTTTAGAGAGAGCTGTGCCACGAATTCCATCATTCTAAAAGAGAAGAGATGCTTCCCTTCATCTTAGTAGGGGCTTCACTGGCAGACTGGAAGTGCTGGGTCAGTGTCCTCTGGGGACAGAGGGAAATAGCAGAAATAACAGACCGGTGTTTACGTGTTTGGCTTTCACCTGAGAACCTTTGGCAGCAGATGAACGAAGCTCGGTTACATTGGCGGCCTGTGGTTGGGGGTGAAGGATGTATGTGTGTTCTGACGGATCTGAGGGAGCAAGCTGGCCTGGAGCTACTTTAAATTCTTCCCAAGAGGATCATCTGAGGCCAGCAGGGAGAGCTTCGGAAAACAAGGACTGAGAGAGACACAGCCAAGCTGGAAGCAACTGAACAGACCACGTCAGATCACATGGACAAAGAGTGGAATGCTCTCAGCGAGAGTCCCTGAAGAACCCATGAAAACACCGGTAAGAGAAGTTGGCTTTGCAAAATCATCGCTGGCCAGAGAGTTTTAAAGCCAACTTACAACAGAACAGGCAAGTGCGGGCTTTCCACCTCCCCTTTCTCATCAGCTGCAACGCCCCTCGCCCCCACAGTCCCCTCCTGGAGGGGTCGGAAGGGCAGGAGGAGGGGAGCAAATAGGGGAAAAGGCATCACCCTTTCCCTTGTCTGGTCCCTCCGGGAAGGGGACTGGCAACACTGGGCCCTGGATAGGTGTGGAAGAAGAACTCCGATTGTGAATGACTCGCATGTGACTAGACATGTTCACATTGGAATTGAGACGGTAATTTGTAGCTAGAAGAGTCCAGAACAGCTCTTACTCTCTTGGGAGAAACCAGGAAAATCGGGATTGTCGAGGCGCCATTCAGTGGCAAAAGAGGAACCTCTACCACTATATAGATCTGAAAGGACTATATAGAAGGCAATTAAAAAAATAAAATAAAATAAAACCCCATAATTCTTCTGTGCTCCATGTTACCCAAAACTATAGAAAGTGAGTCAGGATGAGGAAGTGGAAGCTTCGAAGACAGTAATTTATTATTATTATTGTTATTTTTTAGCAGTTCAGCAGAGAAAGAAAGGCACCCTGGCTTGATGAGGTGACAGAAATGACGAAAGGACCTTTTAGGACAGGAGGAATTTAGGCCTGGCCGTGGGCTGAGGAGAAAGAGTCAGTACAGAGACGGTGAAACAGCAAATCCACCTAGAACAACAGGACGGGGACACTGACAAGGCAAGGCCACAAAGAGAGAGGGAGAAGGCAAAGTCAAGAGCACTGTCATTGATTTTAGAAAGGAAGACAGACTCTGCTCCCTTTGAAAGACGAGGGAAGCAGGGGAGAGGACGAGGGAAGACACAGGGGCGTTTTAGTCTGGGCAGAAGGGAAAATGGACAAGTTTAGAGTGAATGACTCTGATCATCCTGGGGGGCCCGGAGGAAAGCTCCCGTACACATGAAGGCAGTGGAGTGGTATTTACTACTCGGGAGGCCAGAATTAGGACTACCGTGTAAAAGCCAGAGAGAGGTTAATTTGGGTTCAGTACACGAAGGAACTTGTTAAAAATCAGCGCTAAAGGACAGTGGAATTGGCCTTCTCGTGACGTTGCGAGCTGTTGCCGACAGAGGGTTCTTGCTGGGGATGAACCCCTGCTGGGATGCGGTGGGGAGGGTGTCTGCATTGAGGGGGAGGCTGTATGACGACCTCCAAGACTCTTAGTGTCCAGGAGTCACATCCAATGCTGTATTTCGTAGGGTTTTCCACACCCACAAGTCATGTGTCACTGCTACTGAATACAATAGACAGAAGCCCGTGAGGACCTAACGAGAAAATGTACAGACTGCACGTGTCATACAATGCCTCGATTTCCTGAGTAGGAAATTATCTATTTGTAGCAAAAGAACTAATCTATGCTTGAGTTAGATTCTTTTTCCAAAGTACAATATTCTATACATCTCCATATAGCTTTGAAGTTGATTAAATTTGAAATATCACTATGTTCTGGAACACTGAATATTTATGCATGAGCTAAAAAATAGCTGTGATCAAGAAAGTCTCCAGAACCCCTTGCAGCCTTTCCACTGCTAAGAGTCAAACAGGAACTTGCTGACAAGAGCAAAGCACCTTAGCCAATGTCTCTCTACTCAAAATGCAAAACAAAAACCCCAAACCCTCTATTTCAAACATCAGGCTGAATTCTGCAAATCAATGCAATCAAGAATGATCACACCAGATTTTATATCCTTCTTTAATTAGACAATGAAATGTCACACAAAAAAACTTCCAGTTATTCAACAAGATAGCTAGAATATTTCTTTAAAATAAGAACTGCATATTACTGGAATTAACAACTTTTGAAATAATAATACATTCCAGTACCAACAAGCACCATGAATCTCAAAGAAATCTGCCTACAAATACAATGTAAACTGGGCTTTTAATCCAATGAAAACTTAAATCTATAAAGAGTTGTCAGTCTATTATGAACCATTACTCATTTTACTACAATATTTTTCCTAACAGATAAAATCCACTAGAACAATTAGCAATATTTAATATTCTGGGTCAAGGTTCAGAACCTAAGATCCTCTGACATCTTTAGACATAAGTAATATTAAAAGTCAATAGAGAAGGGTCGTATTTTATTTAAGCATTACTGTCCACAGTTATTTGTGATTACAGACTGCCTGGTACATAGGACATTAGCTTAGTTTATTAAATAAATGACTGGATGAGGAAAAGAATGAATGAGCTTTGTTAGCAGCGGCTCAAAAACCTTGTGAGGAAGCCTGGTCTTTGTCCTGACTCCAAATGTCTTCTGGTATTCCCAGTGACTTCTGGTTTCCTAGCATCACCAGCCTCAGGATAGAGCAGGAGGGCCATCAGAGATCCCTCTGACCCAAATCAACACAGACACAAAGAGATTGAGATGTTTCCCAAGGGCTGGGATGCCTGAACACCGTCATTTTTGGAAGTCTGACTAGTTCTTCTAAATATGGTTTCATTTAATCTCCCAAAAAATTCCCTCCAGAGAAGAGTGGCTATCTTCAAAGGACCCTTAATTCCCTGTCACCTCCACCATAGGAACAAAAGTTAAGAGTGGAAGAAAGCAACAGTAATCACTTTCTGGTTCTAAAGAGCACCAAAAGCAAATCTTGGTGTCATCTGCCTCCAATTAAGTCCTGCAAATGAATCGATGTGGCTGAGTCCAGCTGCAATTCACTAGGAGGTACAGTTCGGCCGAGGTGTCATTCACCAACATCATTCACTAAGTAATAAGGAACACGGCTTTGAATGTGCTTTGACATTTATTATCTCATTTATAGTCCATTACAACCCAGGGGAAAAAGGTGTTTTACAGAATAGGAAGCAGGCTTGGAAATACAGAGACCACCCA
The DNA here is from genome assembly GCA_963574885.1 of Lepilemur ruficaudatus. Taxonomy (NCBI): domain Eukaryota; kingdom Metazoa; phylum Chordata; class Mammalia; order Primates; family Lepilemuridae; genus Lepilemur; species Lepilemur ruficaudatus. The sequence goes on from CAUYRT010056647.1 coordinate 24,800, forward strand.
GCAAGTCAGACACAGAGCTCGGATGAGACCCGTGTCTTCTTACGCGATTCCAAAACTGTTTCTACTATTCTAGCTTCTACCCTATTTTCTTATCACCCAGAATTAGGGAAAGCAATCAGGACCTGTGGTGAATGGTGCCTGATACAGCTTCTGTCTTATCTCATTTAGGAAAAACATCCCAAGAAAGTGTTCGGGATGGAATATTTCTAGAAACATTTATCAAGTGGATCCTGGGCATCCAATACCACAGGAGTCTATAAAAGAAGCTGAGGAAATGTCCATTCTAGAATCACACAACCCGGAAGAACACTGTACTCCAGACAGGGCTGTCTACTGCCGGGAGAAACTAGATTGGTAATCCCCAGAGACAGGGCACTGGCATGCGGGCACATACGTGTGTGTGCACACATATGTACACATGCACACACACATCCACACACCGTGTTGCAAAAGTCTTACTGCAGTTTTGAGCTTTAGTGACTTCAGAAGGATAAACGCTACAAACTTGTAAAAAAAAATCATTCGAAAGCTTATTTTTATTTCTTCTATACTTAGTTTTGTGAATGTTAAATAATACATTTTAATTTTTTGTTTCAGTCCATGTATGCTATCTTCAATCGGAGGGGCTGAAACATTTTACAATATGGCATACGGTATTCTTACAATGCACACAAAAAATGACGTCTGTCACGTTACATCTCACACTAAGCCTGTAGTCAGGTAAAGGTAATTTTCGCACATGCTGCTGTGAAAACTACATTGTTCCTAACCAAGCTTGTAGGGCAGGCTTTTTCTTCTTCCCCCCTTTTTTTTGACACTAGAGCACTACTTTTTGTTATATCAATTTGATTTTATCTTCTTAGTACAATCCATCCTATTAGAATCCTTGTGGATCTTCATTCTGTCTTCAGCCACACTGGCTGCCCTCCCCATGGTTTCATCCACACACCTTTAACATTCTCAAAGGGGCATTTCTAACCAAGCTAAACCACATGGAGTCCAAAGCAGAACCCTGTGGTGTAGACTCCCAGTGAATAAATACAGTCCCTACCTTCAGGGACTTTATGGGCCAATTCTAATAGAGATCACCTCCAGCACATCTGACAGCAACCTATAAATCAGTTCTGTTTGGACAGGGCAGTTCAGTCCATGAAAAATACAACCACCTATACCGTTCAGACCGCACATTTCATCTTAGTCAAAGGGATTTCAAGAGGGGCTCTGTCAAGCGCGCCGTGAAATTCCTAGACTGTCTGACACTATGCGCCTCTGATCCCTCGGGTGAGGGACCCTCCCTAACTATGAAAGGTAAGACGAGGGGGCAACCTAGTTGCAGCTCTGTTGTTTATGTTGTTTACTCTACTAACAAACATAATGCTATGACCGTCAAATTCTAAAGACAGATCCAAACAAACAAATAGAAATTAGTTTACTTGTAACCCAAGTTCAAATAAAGTCTGGACAGCTCTCAACAATATCTACTGTGGGCCGAATGTTCAAGTCCTAACCCTGACACCTGTGAATGGGATCTTATTTGGAAATAGGGGCTTCGCAGATGTTATCAAGTTAAGATGACGTTGTACTGGATTAAGGTGAGCCCTAATCCAGTAACTGGTGTCCCTATAAAAAGAGGGAAATTTGGGCACATGCTGAGACACACATAGAGCAAGGTCACATGAAGACGGAGGCAGAGATTGGAGCGATGCTGCCACAAGCCAAGGAATGGCAAGGATTGCTGGTGACCATCAGAAACTTGGGAGAGGCAAGGAAGGATTCGTCCCTGGACCCCTTAGAGGGAGCATAGTCCTGTCCATACCTTAATTTTGGACTTTTGGCCTCTGAAACTGTGAGACAATGAATTTCTGTTGTTTTAAGCCATCCAGTTTGTGGTACTTTGCAATGGGAGCCCCAGGAAACTAACACAACACGTAAGCAAACATATTTAAGTTTAAAATAATGTCTATTAACATCAGAATCAAGAGCACTTAGGAATTGGTTGGTAAAAAACAAGGTGGATGTTAGAAAAATCTGCAGAGAGGATGAGCGACACTTAGACTCCTGAGCAGGTAGCAGGCACAGCAGGGCTGAGCCTCCAGATCAGATCTCAGTGAGGCAAGTGGGTGAAGAAACTAGTCAAGCAATTTGGGGGGGCATTGGCTTTGGGGTTGAGGGGTTGGACAAAAGGTGGCATGCAGTTTCAGGCTCATCACCAAGGAGTCCCTTGTTGTGCAAGGTAGACATTTCTCAACAAAATTCTGTCACTTTCTAATGGCGACAAATCACAGATTCATCAGTTTGTCATCGACATATAAGCAAAACCATGTTGAGCTTCCTGTCTCCGACTTGGCATTTTCCTTGACTATTTTTCATCATTCTAAATTAGACAGCGAGCAGTGCAGGGGAAGGATCTGCCGGCCTGTCTATCTATAGCGCTCTAGCCACCATTTCCAAGGTGCTAAGACTCCACTGATTGATGACGATATTGCTAAAATGGTTACATTCTGAACCAAAACAAGGAAGGCGTATTTTTCCACATGTGCAAATTCAGGGGAGGAAGGAAGCTCCCTTGCAGTTTCTTGTATAGATCTGGTTCCAATGTGGCCCCATGAAATACACGTCTATAATGGCAAAGCTCCTCCCTGGAAGGACCTTAAGAGACGCCCCTAGGAGCCTTCCCAGCAGTAATGAGGGGGATGTATTATTGCTAATCCTGAGCACACTGGGAGCTGAGTTAATTTTGAAAGATAAAATAAAAGTGCTGCCTTGCAGCAAAAGGCCCCTTCATAGCACCATTAAATCAAGCATCACCCTGGGCAGGGCCAGAGTATTAATTCTGAAGATCTCTGTATCCCCTGCTGACATCCCTCTTAAGGAAGCTACCATGGAACAGGCCCAATGAAGCATCGATGTGCAAATACCATTTAGTGAGTGTAGATAAGCTGGGCCAAATCGTGCTCAGAGCACTTAAAAGTGATTCAAATGTTAATACATTAGCACTGGAACAGGCTGTACAAGCAACAGGAAAATCGCAGTTGTCAAAGTGTGAATTTAGTCGCAGGGTAAGTTCATCCAAGGAAGTAAAATCTCAATTTAGATTCTTTTTCTATCCGACCCCCCTCCCTCCCCTATCCACGTGCTTCTTTTAGAATGAGGGAGGACGTCGTTACTCAGCAAATGTGTTTCACACCAAGAAATGGTTATATTCATCAAGGGAGAGGATGTGAAGTTCTCACAAAAGTAGCCTGAGGTGGTCATTCACAGGGTGGAACCACAGAAGGTGGGCAAGGTGTTCTTGGGTGTGTGTGTGTGTGTGTATCTGTGTGTGTATGTTCATGCTTAGGTACACATCTCTGTTTATCTGTGTGCATTCTTTCTAATGAGAAAGGTTCTAAGGGGAAATTGCAAGGGATTTTCTGGCAGTTTTCTGTTGTACATCTCACACAGTCCCCCGCCATGGTGGCAGGTGTATGGAGCAGGCTGTAGCATCCCGGCAGAGAGCAGACTGTCTGTGGGGGTGGGGAGCCCAGCTGCGGGCTCCGCAAGCCTGGCCAGGTGGGAGAAGTAGTCCCAAGTCTAGTTGGGAGTTAGACAGAGACCCGAGGGCTTGGGAACCGTGGCCTACTCTGCTGATTTGAAACTGAGCTGTATTCCAGCCCGAGTTTGACAGGCTGTGTCTATATCAAAGCAACAAATGGACTTTCATTGCAGAATGCATCTGGTCTCTCATACCATTCTATCACGAGCAGCTATTTTCTTTACATTGAAAGTCAAGGCAGTTTATTTTTCTCAAAACGGTGCTGTCAGCTCTTCTGCCTGACTCCTAACATTCACTTGTCATACACAATGGCAACGCTGTCTCATCCTTAAAAAGGGGTGGGGTGGGAGAGACCCTCCCTGAGGACTTACGACATATTGACATAACTCTTTGTCCCAAACGGCGTGTCTATCAGAGATAAAGATGGAATGCATTTACAGAAAATTTATTTAGGGGAAAAGATGCCAAACCACTCTTCCACTTGGGTTCCTTGAACCAAAATAAATCTCTTTAAATGATACATCTATATATACTTTTCTTGGGCATTGAAAGTTTTCATGATAAAGGGACAATTTTTTGTATGCTTATCTCTCCCTACAAACCCTAAGTCATTTTAAATATGAAATAATTGTAGTATTCTTAAATGCATATAACTGATAACATGTACATATGCATATAATATAGATACTATGTGTGAACATACATTTGCAGTGTGAGGGTGAGACCACGACATCACAGCACTTATCCTATTATCATTAGTGCTCAAGTATTGCCCATTGAGTTTTTCAAAAGCTCACTAATTTGCTTTTTTTCTGAACTCATCTAGGCAAAAATTTCATTATCACTTCTAAAACCACGTCCAATGAGACAGAATTGGACTTGCCAATAAATAAATTAGTATTTTCCTAATTAAATTGGCAGTAATATTATTAAGAAGAATCTTGTTTGTTACAATAATCTTACCTGTGATAGTGTTAAGATTCGCAGATGATATATAGTATCAAAAAAAAAATCATTCTTAAAGTCACAACCCTTCATGTTCATTTCCTAAGACATGTCTTCCTTCTTTAGGAGTTGTTCCCTTTATTTATTACAGAGAATCACATTTAGTTTCTTAATGGAAGGCAGCTACCCACCCGTACCAATGCAACTGACATGCAAACTCTGAAGTATTTAAGGAAAGGGGATACCAAACCACGTTCCCAGTCAGGAATTAAAGGAGCCCACATGAAAGCTGGGCCTAGACACACACTCAATAATTGTATGATTACAAATCCTTCGGCCATAAATTTTGAGAAAGAGATATAATTAAAAATGTAGAAATGTGTACCATGGTTTTCTATAAAACATCAATTTAGTTATTAAGTGGTTATAAATTAGCCTTTAGTAATGTACTCTTCTAAATGAGTTAACCTTTCCAATTATCATTTCATCTGTTTTCTATATTTAAAAAAAATCAAAGAAATTCAAGATATGGAAAAGACATGCTGGGTGAGGATCTGAAACTGATTTGGTAGCTTTGGAGTTGACATAATCTTGGCCTGGTGCAGCTCATTTTGGAAAGCTGCCTCAAATTTCCCCTGGTTTTGAACTTTGTTTTTTTTTTTTTCCTTACCACTTTCATCTAGCAAGAAATCATCCTGGTAACGGAACTTCTCCGGTCCACATGCAATAAAAATGTCATCGTCACCAAAAAAGTCCTGAAGGCACATCACCTACGAGAGAAAAGCATGGCACTCAGCGAGGGGTGGCAGAAGAGCAATTACAACCACGCGTCCACCCCCGCCGAAGGAGACATCTGCATAAAGCCACCTCCCGCCTAATGGAACCCACCGGGCAGCTTCTCCGGAGGAATTTTGAAAGAGGGGTCCGAGAGCATCTGTTACTAGTAAGAAACATGTTCTGTTTCAGCTCTGCAGGAAGACGGGATAAGGAAAATAGAACCGGTAACTGTCGCGTTTACTACTTGATATATCAATAGGCTCTGAGGTAAGAGCCCTTTGTTTCCATAACACAGTGGATGCAGCCACACGTGGCCAAGGAGCTCCGCTGCGCTCTTCTAGATGGAATGGTCCTGACAGCAACAAAAGTCAGCATATGGTTTTAACAACAAATACATTCTTTAGTAACTGACGCCGTCGTATGCACAAGATAATCACTGCAGAAAAATATTTATGTCATAATATGGACGTAATAATCTCCTTTAGACCCACTCTGCCTCCAGCTGAAAGAAACACGGAACTCTTTATTAAAGGAATAATAAAGAAATTAAGTTATTGCTGGGGCTGAGACACAGAGATTACGGTAACTGTATGTGTGCCCACCGACCACCCAAGCTATGCTCAACTCTAAACCTTCCAGGCCACCCACCTTCTGGTTGTCACACAAAAGGAAAGTTCTAAAGCTCACTTTGGATTCAAGGTATTCTCCAGTGAGAACTCTAAGAATGCCAAATAGCATTTTGCAAGTACGGGTGGTCAAAATGAGTAACTATCAAGCACATTGTTCTCTGTCTTTGGATAGGCTGTGTCCTATTGTGTTCATAATATGTATAGCACCAACTCTAGGAACACTGCTGATTTCTATCAATTTTCAATTTCCTCTGGCCACTGGGGCAAATGGTAAGGCGGCAGATTGAAGACACCCATTCAGGGCTGTATGAAATAGCCTTTGGGGGGATATGTGAGGGCCAGAGACAAACCTCTCTGGAGTGTGAGATTCCTTTGGCCTGGGTTTACTATTAGCTCCTCTCTCGTTTGTCTGCCACTTTATCCGTGTGCCCCTCAGGGGTTCTGCTTTCTTGACGATCCCCGGTAGCCTGTCCTGGCTCATCGCACGTGCTGTGAGACGTTGGCAGAACACGGCATTATTTCGGGTCCCCAAAGGCCATGATGTATGGGCTTCAGATCGTCTTCCAAATAATCTCTCATTTCCAAATAATTACTTGGCTGAAGTTTTTAAAAATGAAATTTCCATAGCAGTTTGATAACCAACATTAAGCAGGAATGAGGTATATCTGAGGTTGTCAGTGCTTGTTTTGCCTGTGAAAGCTTGAACACACAGGTGATTTAGGAGGAACACTGTGATCACCGAGGAAGAGGAACCGAAGGGCTTCCAGAGTGGTGTCTGAAGCTCTGATCTTCTCCTTGGTTTAAAAACAGGACCTTTGAAATCAGAGTCCACTATCCATTTCACTCCCCTCTCTCTCTCTGACTCCAACCTGACTGCATTCATCTTTACCTTCATGGCGGTCTAGCGGCTTCTATGCGAGGTGGCATCATCCCAACCAACTCTACACAGCCATTTTCGTTTTACATGTCAGTCTCTGCTGACTGTCTACTGTGTGCCAGTTAGCAAATTGCAAAACGAAGAAGATATGATCTCTCCTTCAGCTAAATGTGAACAATTAACCCAAAAGAGCAGTATTTCCTAAAGTGTGGATGGTCAATAGATTTTTATGCAAAAGAGGGTTCTAAGGCCAAATAGATTGGAGTTTATCCAATGGAGACATTCCTTTCCAAACTTCTCACAACCCTTAATGTGCTAATGCACACCATGACTCCAAAGGAGAGAAGGAAAAATACAGTATTTCCCCAAATTATTTGATTCTAGAACTCTTTTCCCACACAGCATCATATGGCCTAGTGTTCTACAGCAGCGGTCCCCAACCTTTTTGGTACCAGGGATTGGTTTCACGGAAGACAATTTTCCCATGGACCATGTTGGGGGTGGGGCTATGGTAAGCAATAGTAAGTAAGTGCCGGGGAGCGGCTGTAAATACAGAGGAAGCTTCACTCGCTCGCCCCCTGCGCACCTCCTGGCGTGCAGCTCAGTTCCTAGTAGGCCACAGACCAGTACTGGTCCACAGCCCTGGGGGTTGGGGACTGCAGTTCTACAGAGTTCTCTTTGGAACTTCACTGACAGCCGTCCACAGGTGAAAAGATCGCTGGGAACACACGAAGGAGAGACCAGTTACCCACACTCCTCCTAGGCAGCCATATTTCTCTAGATGATAAATATTCAGTTGCTAATTTATTTAGTCACTCAAACATTACGATGGACCTACTCTGTGCCGGGCTCTGTGCCAAACATCATGATGACAAATCTCCGACAGATGAAAAATACTGTTTTCTAAAGGAAATCATCTCTTCTTCCTGCATATTCCCACCATTCTCATTTGAGAACATAAGATTACTAACCACATCCCGTTCATCTGCGTGTGCGTGTTTTACGCTAGTGCTGCCTGGACAAACAACTATCGTCAAAAGTGCAACATGTTACAAGCAGGTTTCCAGCCAACTCTCTGCCACCATTTTCCTCATGACCATTATCCAAGCTTGAGACTTAAAGAACAGAGCAAACAACTATGTGTCTTGGATAGCTTAGGCATCATTCTGTTGGCAAGAGGGAACGAAACCTGATGAACTTCTGATGTTCTTTCCAGCCCCAGGATTCCAAGAATATGAAAGAAGTACAGTGGTTGTTACGGAAAAGTAACTGTCATCACCCAGCACAAAAAGACAAGGGAAGTCATTTCAGTGCCAAGCAACATGCATCCATTTCTCTCTCAATCTTCAGTGACTGAAATCAAAGAATTTGTTGGACTATCAGAAACTTTGATATTTTCTGTGTTTTCTGCTCTGCATCATTTCGTCACTTTCCTGCTCCCACTTCCCACTGGAGAAGGTAGGTAAGCTCAGTAGATCAAGTTCACATGCATAAAACTGCTCCTTGTTAGAAGCCTTGGTAAAAGAGTTGACAGCAAAGGACGCTTAAACACAAGGTTACAATAAAGATGGATTTGGGGTAATCTGCACACTTCAATTATCCATGCCCTCACGCTCCACCACTGACCTAGAGGTACCTGTAGTGCATTCCATCGAACAAAAATAATAACAGAGGAAGATTTATAACCTTCTTCTCTAGACAAATACACTTTGAGAATTTTCCTTGAAGTGTTAGTGTACATTCTGATATCAGTAGGAGAAATGGAAAAGCTATGTTTTGCATAATAATCTGACTTTATATATCTATGTACAGTGTTACTCCTTTTTAAATCTGATGTTCTCAACATTCAGTGTAGTTACCAGCTTTAAAACAAAAGTTCAACTTGTGGATTAAAGAAACATGGTTCTTGCTACGAGGGCCTGGTGACAATGGACCTCCTTCTTCATCATGAAATCTCTGCTCAGCAGGTGTCACATGTTGGAAGCACTCATCAAGATTAGACACAGGCCAGACGCAAAGGCAGGGTATCAAGTTTGAGACATGAGAAATGTCCAACCTATGTAGAAGCACCTTTCTGAGCCTTCCTGTTTCAACTTCTTGCTCCTGACCTCCCAGGAGAGTTGGTATTGCCAGGGCCTGCTCTTCCCCATGGTATCACGATGGACATCGATTCTGCCCTTGCAAACCCAGGCCTTTCCCCTGCACCCTGCCCGTCTCCCATCGTCATGTCAGTCCAGAGCTCATCCTCCTACCCATGGACCCTGGTATTTCTCTCTTGGAAATTTTCTCCCCCCCTCTACCTCCTTTCTCTCTAATCTATCCTGTTTAATTCTATCAGTCTACTCGTCCTTTGCAAACCTTCAGAATCTCTCTCCGTGGCAGTCTTACCATTCTCAAGTTAATCTTTCTGAGCCTGGCATGGTGGATGCCTCAAAAGATGGCTCCAACCTACTTTACAAGTTGTTTAGTTGTGACATAGTATCTGATACTTAATAAGCGTTTGTTAGATGGATGAATGGACTATGCTTTAACCTGAAATATGTCCCAATTTATCTGCTTTACCTATGATCTAAAAAGGGCTTGTTCTTTCCTACTTACGTGGGTTTTTGTATTATTTTTTTTCTTATTTGGTATCCTTTCCTATCTACTCTTTGCCTATTCAAATCTCTCCCATAGTCCAAGGCTCAGTTGAAGATTCAAGCCCTATCTTCTCTATCCATTCCAATCCAAAGTAACTCATTCCTGCTCTGAACCACTACCCACTGTTCACCATCATTCAATAAATGTTTACTGATCTATTATTTGCCAGCCACTATGCTAGGTCTTGAGGATATGAATGCCTTCACTTTTCACCTCTTCTTTTCCAGTATATTTGTCTACAAACTTATGATCCAAAGGTCACCTACCATACTGTTGTGACTCAGTAATTCAGCAGAGAGCAACCTACATTACCTTCTAGTGGTTTTTTCAAAGCCCAGAGTCAGGTGTTGTGACTCCAGCCCCTGCTCTGCCACCATCACTGACTTGGGCGAGTCAGGAAAGCCCAGTCGGCTATCTTAAAACGAGTCCTGTTTCTAAAGACCCTAAATTCAGTCATGGCAGCGGCCATCTCTTGTTGGGTGCCATTCTTTGGCACCATAGAAATGTCTGCTCTGGCACTAGTCCCCAAAAGCACAGCACTGTCATCAGAGCCCAGGTTCTGAGTTAAATTAGATGTTAATCTCTTCGTGACTCAGTGTACGTGACTCAGAGTGCCATTATCAATTGTTTTAATGATTAGATGAGTTAAGACCATGAATCTGGTGATAATAAGCCCTTAATAAATTTTAGCTATTAGTATTTTTATTAGCCCAAATGTATTTTTACTTCCAAATGAGTATAAATTAAATGAATACCTAATAGAAATTAAAAATAAATTTTAAAGCAAACACAGACCCAGTACAGTGGGTCGCTCCTGAAATCCTAGTATTCTGGGAGGCTGAGACAGGAGGATCTCTTAAGCCCGGGAGTTTGGGGTTGTAGTGAGCTGTAATCACACTGTACTCTATCCCAGGAGACAAAGCAAGACTCTGTCTCAAAAAATAAAAAAAAACACAGTACGTAGCAAGTAGGCACTATACCAACATGCTGCCCCTTCTTGCTTTGGGAATAAGGTTTCTACCAGTATTATTATTTTGATGAAAAACATACTTTGGCTTAGCATCAGTGAATTGGGGCAAAGCCAGTAGAATTTGCTAACATTAAAGTGGGGCATGGTCTATGTCTCTGATTTTTATTAGGCTTCCACAGAATGATGCTGTAAAAAGTCATTTGCAAGTATGTGTACCTGATATTACAAGTATAGTTGTATGAACTTTTGTCTTAACTCAGGGCCTCTTGGGATCTGTCACCAATTTTTACTTTAGTGGAAACCAAAGATGCGCAGTCCTCTGAAAAAACTGTCCTCTATTGAAATATCCTCCACTAGAAAAGAAATTGCATGTAGAATATATACAGTTCATAAAGGAGGTAATCTGTTTATGGCTCACAGTGCTTAACATTCTATCAATTAATTTTCAGTTCTTACCCAGTGCTTTGATCGCTATATGGAAATTTAACTCCAAAGAAAAACATTCCATTTATTACATCAGAGTTTATCTCAAATGGTGCTTAGCATAATGCCATATCCAGGGTATCTCAAAAAACATGGGCGATTATAGTTGCCAGATGTGCTGGAAAAAGCCCTTGAACAAGCATCGGGATACCTGTGATACCAGACTTCCCATAATCGTTGTATAAACTTGGACAAGTTACTTAAATTCTCTTGCTCACCAGTTTCTGTATTAGTTCTAATACGTCTTACCACAGTCATTACGTGATAAAGTTATAAAGGTATAGATGAAAATTCAGAGGTGTTAGGTAACAAGAACAGTTCTACACGCATTACCATAACTCACCTTCAATACACATAATTAATCCTTTTCACTATGAAGCAGACAGACTCTATCTGACAATTGTCAAATATCCCCATTTTACAGATAAAAAATAACTTAGCCAGTTTAAACAGATGATCATTAGGAATTTGAAACCAGGTCAGTTAGAATTCACATGCAGGCTCTTCCTACCTAGTGCAGGAAAACAAGTCTATCCAAATGTACAGAAACACAGGCTCTGACGTTTGTGTGTGATAAATTTCCATTGATAAGACCATATGATCAATAGTTATCACTTACATTGTACATTAATAGTATATAATAAAAAGAATGTCCAACAAAAACACATTTGTTAAAAAAAAGGAAGTTTGACTAATTTCTTTAGCTCAAGGAAAATATATTCCTTTTGCTGACTCTCTTTCTGTGAAATCTGAATTCATATCTTTTCCATTAACTTGTCATTATGGAGCATACTTGTCCCAGGCGGGAGACCAGGCCGCTGACAGGGAAAACAAAACACTACAGACAAATATGGACTTCCTCTCTTCTGAGCTTCCGGCCTGAGTTGCTCTGCAAGGGCAGAGCTTCCAACAAAGGCAATAAAAGCATCTGCTATTTACACATTTCCATAGCAGAACCCGTGGAATCCATTCCCCCTCACTGGAATGAGATCTCCATGGTGACGCCGGCTTCAGGGAGCTGGGCCAGTTTTTCAGCAGGGCCCAGGCAAGGATATTTTCTTTACAAGAGCGCCCTCTACAAACAGAACAGGGGATATCTCCGCACCCCGGCCACGTGCAAAGTCACAGAAGTCACTGTGTCTGTATCAGGTGTCCCTCGTTGTGTTAGAGCTACTAAAAATTTTACCGTCACCCATTTGATATATTTTAAGTGAGATTATAAACCATCACACAAATAAAAGCCAAGAAATTCATTCCATTTACGGGGATCGCTGAGCAGGGCATATCCATTCTGTTTTAATTTTCTTTTTCATTAGATACTTATTTATAATTTCTCATTCTTCTGGATACCAGTTAAAGATAGTAGGCTTACAGGTTTTGTTGTTCACATTTAAATGAGATACTCTTTACCAAAAAGGAATGCTTATACCTTTTTTTATTTAAAAAAAAACCTAGGCACCTATGTTTTTAAGGTGCCAAGTTAACAACCTTCTTCTTTTTGCACAATTCGTAATGTGACCATTATAATTAGCTTTCAGTTAAAACTTGGCACGTGTGGGCCTCCTTGCCCTGCCAAAACTGGGTTGAGAGAAGGTTCCTCTTCCAATTTCATTCCATACTTGGCTTCTTTTCTCCACGCTTAGCACTGAGCATTTTTATGCCACTTGATATTATAAGTCAACCACTATGAATTTCTGCTCTATAATCATGTAATTTTGTATGATTCTGGTTCTAAAATATGTCCACAATTAGTTTCATAGCCAAACACTAGAAACATGTTATGTTATCGTCATAAAAATACATTCTCCATCATTCCTTTACATTTTCATTTTCACTTTTTCATTTCTTTGATGATAAACTTCTACAGGTGATATTTTATTTTACAATAGTTTCTCCAGCTAGAAATTTCTCTTTAAAAATCCTTTAAAAACAAAATTTGGCTCTTGGCCAAAGAACAATAAATGTAGGAATAAAAAATAACTAATAATAAAAAACAGAGAGAGAAAAATAAAGATCCTCAAACTACTTTTTACAAGTTTTAAAACATGAAGTTCTAAGATACTTTTTTTGTGTGTGAAAGTAGATAATATTGTTGAAGTTCAGAATAGGCGAGGAGGTAACACTGGAATAAGAGGCTGATGCTTAAAGAATTAGAAAAAAGAAAACTTCCTTCTTTGAAATGCTAGCAAATCATTTGCTGGGTCAACCAGAAAGAAACCACTATGGAATTGAAAGTGCATTCATTCCGTGGGGGTGTTCTCAGCTACTCCAGTCTACACGGACATCAGCCGTGCTGTTGAACATCCTCTGACAGGGGAGCGTGCCCTTTATGTGTAATATATCACCATCTCTCACGGACTCACACGTACCTAAGCAGACTGCAACCTATTCTAAGTGATTGATATTTCATTATTTATCCTATTTTTTTAAATACTAACATTTCTCTCTGATTTTTAAAAAATGTGTGTCTTAGTCCATTCAGGCCGCTATAACAAAATATCACAGACTGTGTGGCCTATAAACAGATGTTTATTGCTCACAGTTCTGGAGCCAGGAAGTCCAAGATCAAGACACCAGCAGATTCAGTGTCTGGTGAGGATCTGCTTTCTTACTGCAGCCTACCATGGCAGAAAGGACAAGGGACCTCTCTGGGGCTTCTTATAAGGACACTGATCCCATTTGTGAGGGCTATACCCTCATGGCCTAATCACCTCCCAAAGGCCCTACCTCCTAATACCATCACCTTGGAGGTTAAGATTTCAACACAGGAATCTTGGGAGGAAATAAACGTTCGGACCATAGCAATGTGCAAAATGACCCTCTAGTAACAAATACTGACCAGGTGCATTGGCCCTACCACCTAACAGACACATCACCTTGGACAACTATTTAATATCTCCATACCTCAGTTTCCTCATATGTAAAATGGAGCTGCCAGTGTTTCCATGAGGATTCAAAGACACAAAGTACGTAAAGTGCTCGGTACCATGCCTGGCTCATACAGAGTGCTGGTGTTGGGAAGGCACAGCTGGTAGGTCTCTGTGTTGGGCACCACTCTGAGGGATTTGGGGCTCTCATCTAAGAACAGAATACTAAAAACTCTTGGACTTTCTGGGAAAGAGAGGTGTGGAGAATAGAGTTTACCTCAAAAGTTTCCGATCTGGTCTCTTGCTAAGTTAAAACTACATCAATCCTATTACTGTGCTTGGTTTCTCCTCCTAATACAACCTTTACTGTTGTCTACCACATTTTTAGAATAGCTTACTCTGCCTGTCCCTCTGCCACTTAGAGAACTAAAGCATAGCTCAAGAAAATGAAAACTGCTACACAGTAGTCTCTTTGAAGAGGGTACAAATAATCTCTGATCTGAACAATGAACTGAATCCAGACCAGAGGAGCATTTTGTTCTTGCAACTTATGATCTACAAACATCTAAAGTTTCAAAAATAACTACACTTCCCCCAAATTTTTCAAAATGTTATTCTTTTATAAGTTTATTCCATGTTCTTGTGTTCGGGTGGTCACCACTTGCAAAAGCCAAGATAAGGACAAAGAAGTGATATCTGAGATGCTCCTACTAATGCTCATAAGCTTAGGAAACACCATTAATGGAGAGGTTTAGGGAAAAATAAACTTAGAGCAAAGGAAAGGAATCACTAATGAGCGCATTGGGTGCTCCGCAGGGGTCTTGATATGCAAGTGATGTCACAAAAGCCAGGCCTCAAACTCAACCCACCAAATCAGTGTGAGGCAACATCCTCAGAGTTTATCTGAGTCAGGCGTCAAAAATGTATTTAAAGCAACTAGTTGCTCTCAGACAATTCTGTTGACTCTTACTCCACATCCACACAACCAGGGAACGCTGGTGCTCTGAGTCTTCCTGCAGATGTTTTAGAAGGAGCCCATGCCCAGCATCACAGCCCTAAGAGACAGACTTGACACACAACGTTACATTGATTTCTCAAAGGAAACCTTTGGTAAAATTAGATTTTTAAGAAGTTTTGCAAGAAAATAATAATCCAAAGTATTGGCACACATCTGAGAGATAAAAACCTGAAGATAAATCACTTTGCCTTGTATGTTCCTGTGCACTGGCTTGTTGGCTCAGATTGCATAAAATAATATTCCCAAAGCCATGGAAGGGTGCTTCTGCCAGGAGTATTTGCAGAGGTTGCTTGACATTAAAGTATGGAAGTTGGATACTTTAAATATTTCTATTTCTATTTTGAATCTACTTTTCTGCATATATAGCTTGACATTAAAAGGGTTTTTTTTATACAATTGAAATTAGTTGTCTCAAGTAAATGTTTTTCTAATGATGAAAATCCCATAAAGCTGATAATTTCCAAAATGATTGTTAGTGCCACCATCATCATTACCACAACCATAATCACCACCACCATCTTCAGTATCACCACTACTAGAACCATCACCACCACCATCACCAGCACCAGCACTACCACCACCATCACAAATATAACCACCACAATAACCACCACCATCACCACCACTACTACCACCATCACCATCACCACAGTGGGAGCCCTCATAAAACTTTACAGTGTTTTTCTTTAAATGAGCCGAGGGCACAGCCTTTTGTCTCTTACGTGTTCTGTATAGCATATTAGTCAGTGTTCTGCTCATTGGGTGTTTAATCACTGCTAATTGATTATAATCATCCCAGTAATATACAGTATAAATGCAACTTAAAATTATATTCTAAAATTATTTTATGAATAAATTACTTTTATTCACTCATACTCAAATGCAGCTAATAAAGACATTTACATGGCTTTGAAAATATTATTAGAGAAAATACTTTTTCTTCCAAAAATATATTTGAGACCAAGTCAGCTTTTAAAATTGTAAATGGAAACATTCTCTGGAATTGTTTGAATAATAATATTATTTTTGCATAATTGTATTAAGAGGTATCTAAACACAGCTGACAGAAAGGTTGAGAGAGAGATGGCAATAGTAGGATAAAAAAAATTTACTATTCAAAATGAAGGCTTGGTTTTAAGACATTATGGTTTTATAAATGAATGCTGATACGGGTACACAACCCTGAATACAGACTTAGAGATTCTCCACTCAATGGTCTTTTTAAAAATTATATATAGTCACTAAAACACCCTAGAGCAACATTTCCTCTTTGTCTTCATCATATATATGTACATCAGAGCATCTATATTTCTTTTTTATCCAAACGTAGCGTTGAGTGACTAACATGGGGCTGGCTGCCATCTCCCCACAGTGCATGAGCTATACCTGGTACGAACACCGTGACTTTACGTGCCCACAGAGTCCTGGCAGGTAGCACACGCAGGGAAGGGACCAGCATAGCAGCACCCAGCGCAAGCAGGGCGATCAATGGCCATTAACACAGGCAGACAGGAAGAAACTGCTGGGGACTGCAGTGAACTAGAACACCCCTCGCCACCTAAATGGGGCAGCTTGACTCTTGTCATGCAGGGAAGTAGGCCAGATTGATTGATTAATTCCCTAAGAGAAAGTAAAATCGATTTTTATTTGAAAGCCCCTGACCTTTAAAAAGTTGGTGATAAATTTATGTTTAAAACGTTGTGCACTCCAAATACAACACACCTAGGTCGTAGATTCAACCTACGGGTAGGCGGTTTCCAACCTCTGGGGGAGAATTCCACCCAGGGCCAATAGCCATGGTGACTATGTGCAGGGCCAGTTCCCAGGGCTGTGCTAAAAATCTGGGGCGGGGAGGGGAATTCCACACTTTGTGACAGACTCCAGTGCCTGTAATTGCCAAAGGAAGGGAGGGCACAGTCAAGACCCACCAACTCTAGAAATTAGAGCTCCCAAAAGATGCAATACAGTGGGTCTCGTGTACGTGCCTGTGAGCATGTGTGTATGTGTTTGTGTGCACGTGTGCATGGGAGCACCCACGTGTGCTTACACTGGTGTCCTGGGAAAGAGGTGGCGTGGATTCGTCACCTGAGATCATTTCCTCTTTTCCCTTATGCCTGTTCACATGCCTCTCCTTTCCCCCCTCCTGGGAGAGAAGAGAGAAACAACGTGGAGAATCGATAACAAGAAATTTCAGAGCAAATGTTACCAGCTCAGGATTGCTGGAACAAAACTAATCCCCTCCGAGAAAGCCCAGAAGTGCATTCCACCTCCCTCTCCCATGCTCTGGCTGCAACGGCTAATCATGGTTTCAAAAGCTACCAACTTCGCCTTGAAAGTAAAAGGTCTCTCTTTAAAAATAAAAATCAATCACATGCAGTAGTTTTCCTTTAGGCCACATCTTCTCTGCCAAAATGTGGACAAACCACCAGGGCCATTAAAAATTATTAGAAATGTTAGCTCTAGTTGGAAGGACCCAGAGTAAATAAAACTCAGCCATCTGGGGAAATAGATCTGGAGCCTAAGACATCAAAGGGAGAGGATAAAAATCAGACCTTTCCAAAAAAAACTTTTTTTTTTTGAGGCAGAGTCTCGCTCT
>CAUYRT010056648.1:0-16410 GCA_963574885.1 Lepilemur ruficaudatus
GTGGCTCACGCCTGTAATCCTAGCACTCTGGGAGGCCAAGGCAAGCGGATTGCTCAAGGTCAGGAGTTCGAAACCAGCCTGAGCAAAAGCAAGACCCTGTCTCTACTATAAATAGAAAGAAATTAATTGGCCAACTAAAAACATATAGAAAAAATTAGCCGGGCATGGTGGCGCATGCCTGTAGTCCCAGCTACTCAGGAGGCTGAGGCAGTAGGATTGCTTGAGCCCAGGAGTTGGAGGTTGCTGTGAGCTAGGCTGACACCACGGCACTCTAGCCCGGGCAACAGAGTGAGACTCTGTCTCAAAAAAAAAAAAAGAAGGAGAAAAAAAAAGCAAGACTTTGACTTTTTGGATTTGGGAAATGAAGAAAATGGAAGTTTGAGCTTTTTTAATCTAAGTGACGAGATGGATAATGATGCATCCAAATGAAAGAGGGTTCCAGTTTTCTGTTGATTTTTTTTCTTTGCATTGCTCATGCAGAGGGATGTGAAGTTTGACCTGTTCATTCAAAAAGCTTCAACAAAGTGCTTAGGATGTGCTTGACCCTGGAAACATCAAGAAAAGTCAGGCAAATCCCCACCCTCACAGAGCTTACATTGCTGTGGGAAAACACACCGGCAAAAAAATGTGACAATGCAGTGGTTGCTGAAGGGCAGGGAAGGCTTGCACAAAGTGTGAGGAGCACAGTCTGCCTGGGAAAATCACAGAGGCAGTGCCTGAGCTGAAACTTGAAGGGGGCTTAGTGCTTTGCTTAAGGGAATAAGGAGGGCGGGTAGCACAGAGCCCTGCAGTTTGAACAGGAGGAGCTATGCATTACACTTCCCCAAACCCAATAGCCCGCATCTCCACTTTATGTTCTTGGCCAAGTGCTGCCTATAGCAGATGGCACGAAAGGAGTCCAGCTGAATATGGGAAAGATCACACTGACAGCTGAGGGGAGGAGGAGACGCAGGAAAAGATTTGAGACACTAAGAAAACAAGAGCCAAACAGTAAGGAAGTTAGATTCATGAGCCTAAATCCCAAGCTATTTCTCCCATTGATAAGTTAGAGGGAAACAACAAAACAGGAAAATCTGGACTAGCACAGCCAGACAGACTGGGATATTTCCCCAGAGGTAGACAGCTGGGTCTAGCTCTGGAAAAACAGCCAGGAAAATCACTCTGCAGGGAGCTCGAGGAGCCCAAGTCTTTGAATGGGGTTTTAACAACTACAGAGTCAGATTTTTTTTCTCCGATCTTCAGTTGCATTGGCTGGCCTCTGCGATCTCTGAACAAGTCAAGTAAGGGATTTTCCCCTCAAGTAGGAGGCCTCCTATGGCTGGTTTCTTGCAGGCCTTGAACACCGTGCTTTGGCAGGTGTGCCACCCAGCGGGGAAGCCTGCGAGTTTGAGCAGCACTGGCAGCTGCATGGAGGCAGGTCACGTAGCTTTGGAAATCTTCTTCTTAAGGAGAAAGCAAGTGGGTCTAAACTTAGAGAGGAGAGGCCATAAGGATGGGGAGGTGCTAAGTACCAGAGGTTTTTCGAAAATAGAATTGAGAAGATTGATTAATTGAAAATACAGAAGCAAAGTAAAAGAAAGAATTTAGAATAATGCCCATGTTTCTTATCCAGGGAACTTGGGATTTTTTTGCCCCCATTGGCTATTACTGATTTATTAACAAGAAACCGAAACCTAGTTTTCAAAAATTACAGTTAAGAGGATGTAAGGCCGGGGTCGGGGGTCCGGGTGGGGGGTGGGGGGTGCGGTGTATGTACACAATCGATCAACCGAGTGTCTACGGGGGAAAGGCTGGTGTCCAAACTCTGAAGCAGATGCCCTGAGGCTTACACATTTATTATAGAGAACAGGCAACAAATCGTACGTGAGAAAAGAAGTGGGTGTGTAGTGAGGTGGACAGCAATTAGAGACCTTTCTCCCCGTCGCGGAGTCGTGACAGCAAAATCCCTTCCTGAGGAAAGAGGAGCAAAAGGGAAGTTAAGAGGCCACCCTGTCAGGGAAGTGACTCGCCCCAAACTAACCCCAATCACACCTAAAAATGGGGGGATGGGAGCCCCAACAGCTAAAGGCGGCAAAATAACCGCTTCCAGATACACCGCGACATAAGCAACGCCCTCTCTCATAATTAACAAGGAGTCCACAGTCACGATTCAGTAAGGGAAACGTCTCTTCTCTTGCAGGAAGGCCACTGGGCTGTGCCTCAGGCCCAGGAGGAAAAGAAGAGAGTTGAGGAATGGGAAACTGGGGCCACCGTGGGGCAGAGGAAAGCCCCTTAAGGGCGAAGCGTCCCGACTGCAGAGACCGTATGTCAGCACAGGCCGAAAAGCTTCTCTTTCCTGGGGACACTGCCAGGCTTCCTACCGCAGCCGGGTCGGGCCCCTGTTCCCTGTCGAGGGAGGAGGTAAGAGGGAGAGGCGAACCCCTTACCTTCTCCTCATCCGACACCCGATCCTCGAAGGGCTGCTCGGAGCTCGGGCTTTGCTAGTGCACTTCACTGACATATGGAGCAGCGGAATTCCAGGGAGGTGAGGTGGGGACGGTGGTTACTGGAAGGAGAGATAATGAGCTCAGTTCAGTCTGGGAAATGTTGTTTTTTGTGTACTTTGGGGAGCATACCACCAACAATATGTATGTTAAATAGACAAGCTTAGAGTTCCAGAGAATAGATTGGACACAGAGATTTTGAAGTGACAGCACATAATTGTTGAGTGAAGTCATGAGCAGAGATGAGGCTGCCCAGAAAGAAGTTGGAGATGAACACAAGGAGGGTGATAGGAGGACCCTGGGGGAAACCAATATTTAAGGACTAAACAGAGGAGATTGAGAAGAAACGAGACAACTAGATTAGCAAGAAGTATAGTGCCAAGAAAATTTAAGAAAGAATTTCAAGAATGGAGTGGTCAAAAAGGTCAAATGTCCCATAAAGTTCAAATAAAATGTCAACTGAAACATGTCTATTGAATTTAACAACTGGGAAGTCGTGGGTAACCTTTTCAAGACGGGGCAGAAAACAGATTCCTGAGGATTGAAGAGTAAACAAAGGTAAGGCAGTGTAGACAGCCTTTTCATGAGACTTGACTGTGAAGGGAAGGAGAAAGCCAGGGTTAAGAAGGAGAATATCTAGAAAAGGCACTGGGCAACCAGAGATATGATTTTGTTGTTATTATTTTCTAATGGGAAAGATCTTTAAATGTTTCTATTCTGCAAGGAAGAAGCCACTGGAGAGAAAGAGGATAAAAAAAATACGGAAAATAGAAGGGAAACTTGACAGATTAACGTCCTGGAGGAGACTGGAGTGGTAGCACTTCAGCTCAAAGACGAGCTTTGGACAGGAGAGACTCATCCTCAAAGCAGGGCAGTGGGGAGTGAAGGCTGGTGCTGATGCAGAAAATGTGCACATAGAGCAAGTACTATCTTTTTCCTGAAAAATATTAGGTAAGATTGTTCATAGAAAGTGAGGCAGCTAGAGTGGAGATGGGAGCCTGGGAAGAGTGGGAGGGGACTGAAGAAAATGTTAAAGGACTGCCTGAATTGTGCACTGCATTGATCCTGGATGCTATAAACCTACATCTAGACCAGTATTTGTGTGACTGCCTCCAACATCCCTCAGAATCTCAGGTTTTGGAGATGGAGCACCTTAGATATGAAGAAGATAAGAATTGGGGGTTGCAGGACAGGTATAGCAGACAGACATGGGGACAAAGGACTTAAGGATGCCAGCAAGAGAGAAACTGAAGGTGGATACACCAGGAAATTTCTTCTGGAATAATAAAGAAATGAAAACAGCCAGGCACGGTGGTGTGTGCCTGTAGTCCCAGCTACTTAGGAGGCTGAGGTGGCAAAATCACTTGAGTCCAGGAGTTGAAGACCAGCCTAGGCAACATAGCCAGACCCCAACTCAAATAAATAAATAAAATGAAATTGGGAAGGGGCTGGGAGACGTGGGAGAGGAATGAGGGATCAAGAGACTGGGGATTACCACAGAGAGAGAAAGCAGGCAGGATTTCAACCCATATTAGGGAAAACATTAAGGGGCGGAGGTTATGTTTCATAATATAGGATATTACTAAAATGTTCTGACTGTGATTGTCCTACCTTGGGAAATGAGGGAATGAGGGCAAAGGTCAAGTGTGTTATGAACCACAAATAACAATTTTTAAAAAGTAAAAGTAACCTTCTACTCATTTAAAACCACATATTGCAAAAGACATGCCAGTTACTGACATTATTATATTAAAAAGCCAGAGGCAGGGCTGGGCGCGATGGCTCACACCTGTAATCCTAGCACTCTGGGAGGCCAAGGTGGGAGGATCACTCAAGGTCAGGAGTTCGAAGCCAGCCTGAGCAAGAGCGAGATCCCCGTCTCTACTAAAAAATAGAAAGAAATTAATTGGACAACTAAAAATATATAGAAAATATTAGCTGGGCATGGTAGTGCATGCCTGTAGTCCCAGCTACTCAGGAGGCTGAGGCAGAAGGATTGCTTGAGCCCAGGAGTTTGAGGTTGCTGTGAGCTGGGCTGACGCCATGGCACTCTACCCAGGGCAACAGAGTGAGACTCCATCTCAAAAAAAAAAAAAGCCAGAGGCAGGAAAGCCAATGAGAAATAAGCTCCCGCCTGTGATGTGGCAATCCTGGGGAAGATTAATCAATGAGACGCAAATTCCTGCTTCTGACAATAGTTGAAACCAAGACTATTCCAAGACTGGCCAAGGATGTAGCCGCTGAGGTGTAGATCCAGCTTTTTTAGATAGCAGGTTGAAACATTACTCAATTCATAATTTCCTCAGTGGCAGCCAAAGCCATGGTCCAAAAGGAGTGATCTTCACTGCGCAGACATAAGAACAATCTACTTCAAAATGTCACTCTCCTCCCTCTGTCCGCTCTCCTAACTGTTCCTCTCACTGGCTGAACCCAATAGGAAGCCAGACAGAAAGGCCATTGGTGCCGTACATACCAGTCAGCCTCCCAGGACAGAGATTAGGAAGAAGCGTGAAGCGTGGACACAGAGGAGTAAACAACAAATGGCCAGGAAAGTTCATGAGAATTGAGAAAAGCTACGGTAATGTCTTAGTCCATTTGAGCTGCTACAACAAAACACCTCAGAATGGGTAGCTTACAACAGAAATTTATTTCTCACAGTTTTGGAGACTGAGAAGTCCAAGATCAAGGTACCAGGAGATTTGGTGGCTGGTTACGGCATATTTCCTGACTCCTAGGTGGCACCTTCTCATTGTGTCCTCACATAGTAAAAGGGATGAGCTAGTTCTCTGGCACCTCTTTTAAAAGGACACTAATCCCATTCATGAGTGTGCCACCTCATGATCTAATCACTTCCCAATGGCCCTACCTCCTAATACCATCACACTGGTGATTAGGTTTCAACATATGAATTTGAGGGGGACAGAAAGATTCAGACCATAGCAGGTAATACCCCAGGGTGTGTCTTCAGCTCAAAGACACTGGTATAAATAAATACATGAGATTTAGCATGCATACTGAGACTAGACCAGAAGGCATAAACTGTAAGCCCACATGGCAAATTCAGCATGTAGACATGTTTAGTTTGGCACATACAACATAGGTGTAAGAATGTTTTCAAATCAGGAGAGATCACATAAAAATATGGATTTCTTGATGTCTCTTAAAAATTGGAAGATCTAGCAACATGAGACCCATTTTCTGCAGGGCAACCCTCAGCTGGAGCTGAGTAACTATAGCCACTCTAGACAAGCACACCCTCTCCAGCTTTCCGCAGGCCCCACCACCTTCTCGTACATGCCTAACTCTGAGGTCAAGGGTGAGTTTTCACCCCTGAGTTGTCCATCAGCATCAGCCTTGCAGGGTGTTTTCTTATAGCCAAAAAGTACTTTTCTCTACTTAGGCCTCTACTAAGTGGGAAAACTAAAGATAGACCAAGAGGGCAGAATTTTTCCTGAAAAACGGAAGAGGACATTTTGCTTAAGAAAGGAAAGAGTATTCTCGTATGTTTTAGTATGCACAAAGTATTTCTGTGTCAAATGAGCATAAATCAAAAGATATTTTTCTTTTATCCATACCACTTCACTCTATTATGTTACCTGCCTGGAGCTCTGTAGGCATTTCAGCTTGAGGTCTTGGACCAGAGCCATGTAAGTAAACAGCAGAAAAATCATCAAAATTTCATATGATTTACCCACAGTATTCCTTATACTTATTGCTATTCCCTGCCACTGATGTTAAACCTCCATAGGTCTCTGAGCCAACGAGTTGCCCTTCATTGCCTTTGTCCTCTGAGTAACTTGGAGCATCTAGAGCTCAAAAGTTTTGCAGCATTGCCAGGTGGGGATGTCCTCTAGGCAGGTAGAGACAAGGATGTGTAAGGCAGAGGTAATGGTTGAAGGCGTGGGGGTAAACGAATTCATTCAGTGAAAAGAGTAGGAAGAGGAAAAAAAGCAAGAGGCAAAAACAGCTATAAGAGGCACAAATAATTAAAAATTGAGGGAAGACAATTGAAGCAGGGAGAATGTAATACAGGCAATTGGCCGCCTGAGTGACAGAAGAGCTGAGAAGCTAAATGGACAATGATGCAATATGGAAATTAGCAATACCTGGAAGTTTCTGCCACCTCTGGGGGTGATGGGACAATAAGAAGAAGCAATACCAAAGCCCAGAAGCCAGGGCTGCCAGTGGAAACTAGAGCAAGGGTGCAGGCTGCCCACCATGACCTGGGGCTACTGGAAAAGTGCACAGTCTATGACCCTGGAATCACAGGAGAGGCTGAGTCACTGCCAAAGAAGCCACCTGACATCTTCTGCCAGCTCCTCCCGTTGGCCAAACCTACTCAGAAATGTGGGTTTGATTCAGACAGAACAGGGACAAGGTAGAGAATGAATCTGGGAGCAACTGGCAAATGACTAGGTAGAAATCAGATTTTGGAGTACTTAAAGGAATTGGGGAATAAGAAACAGAAGCAGCAGATGTAGACCACACATTTCAGTGGTTTGTGCTGTTTCAAGGTTTCAGGGCAAACTTTGATTGTTTGCATTCTTCTTACATTCCCAAGATTTTCAAGAAACTAATTTCTAAATGCTTCCTGTTAAAAGCTCTATTTCAAGTTACTTTTCCCCAGATGGAATAGCTTTTTCCCCAAGTTTCTCCTTTCTTCTTTTCTGCTGAAATTTATAACCTCTGCATTAACTTATAATTGCTTTTCTTCCAAAATATTAATGAAGATAATAAATAATTGTATGATTCTCCTCAATAACATCCTGAATTCCCTCCCTGTATACAGCTCTCCTTATAAAATTTTTAACTCTTCTGCAATCAGAAATTCAATGGCAGGATGCTATTCTTGTTATTATAATACTTTGCAGTTACAAAACAGTAAATCCATTCACTCAAGAGGAAACCAGCCAGTGATTTAAAATAACATATGAGTAGAACCTAGGGCCACTCCCCTGTTGACTACATAAGGTTTTCCATTTCAATCATATGAATTGCCTTGAGTACAGATACTTTATACATTTCAAGTTAAATGTTCCTAAATCAGGTGATTACTATTTTTATCATATATCATTTGGTCAGTGAAAGAACCTCTAGTTGATTTAAGAGAGAAAGACATTACAGAGAGACAGAAGAAGACCAGAACCTGGATTTTAAAACAAAAAGCCTACATCTGACCTAAACTAAAAGGCAAAAAGCACAGTTTGCAGAGACAGCAAGAATCAGAACCAAACTCAGATACAGGGATGTTGGGAACTCAGAGGCAGGGATGTTGGAATTATCAGACTGGGAACTTAAAACAACTATGATTAATATGTTAAGGGCTGTAATAGAAAAAGTAGACAATATGCAAGAACAGATGGGCAATGTAAGGAGAGAGAGGAAACTCTAAGAAAGACCCAAAAAGAAATGCTAAAGATCAAAAACACATAACAAAAGTTAAGAATATGTGTGATGGGCCTATTATTAGCGGTGGATTGCACACAGCTGAAGAAAGAATTTCTAAGCTTGAGGGTATGACACTAGAAACTTCCTAAACTCTTTGCCTTTGTTTCATTGGTGCAAGAAAAGAAACAAAGAAAGAAAAGAAATTTCCAAAACTGAAAAGCAAAGAGAAAAAAGACACACAAAACCCCCAGAATATCCATATCTAAAAACTATAAGACAACTATAAAACCTCTGATTTTCCAAGAACTTCAGATTCTTAATTTATTAAAAGGATCTCAGTTTTCCTCCTCCAGCCCCTGGACTACAGAGTAAATGAAAAATTTCATCTGCTAGGTTAGGCCACCAGCTACCATTAATAAGGGGTTAGAGAAGAGGTGAGTTTCTGGGATTGTGTCTCCATTTCTGGACAAAGGAAGTAGAAAGGAAACAGAAAAAAGAAAATAGTGTGGCCTCTAGACTCAAACTTTCATGAGGTCAAACGATTTAGGTTAAATCCTTAAAGCCAAGCATGCTGTCTACCACATGGCTGTAATACTGTAAATAATTATTTAATGTGATGGTTTTAAATGTATGTCCATAAATTCTTTGGTACTCCTCCCCTCGAGGGGTAGAGTTTAATTTTCCTCTGATTGAGTGTGGCCTGGACTTACTGACTCCCATTTATGGAACAGAATATGGCAGAAGTGAAAGGATGTCACTTCCAAGATTAGGTTATATGAAGACTGGGGTTTCCATATGCTGTCCTCTCTCTATCGCTCTCTCTCTCTCTCCCCCTGGACCAATGTGGGGGAAGCCATGTTGTGAACAGCACTATGAAAAGGCCCACATGGCAAGGAACTAAATCCTCCTGCCAACAGCTGTGTGAGGAGCTGGGACGTGGACCCTCCAGTCCTCCAGATAACCACAGCCCATCCATAGTCTAACTGCAATCTCATGAGAGACCTCGGGCCAGTGTCTGGGTTCCTGACTCACAGAAACTGTGACTAATAAATGTTTGTTGTTTTCAGCTGTCAAATTTTGCGGTAATTTGTTACATAGCAATAAATAACTAATAATGTGAAAGACAATAAAATTCAGATGTCAGTGGTTTGGTTGAAGAACAAGGGAGAAACACCAAGACTCTGAATAAGAGGGGAAATGATGGGCATGGAGCTACGTGTGTGTATGAAATGCAGCAGGAGAAGCAAATGGAAGAGCACAAATCCAGCACGCCGATAAGGAAGAAGCAGAAGGAAATATCATGAACTATGACAAGCTCAGTGGCAAAACTGGATTCCTAAGCTCACTGAGGTAGCTCTGTTGCTACAGGGAGACCTACCAGTCGAAACACAGTAACATTACACAAACGCAAAGTGCTATTATTAAGGAAAGAATGAACAGAAAGTCTTTTCCCTTTTTTTTTTTTTTTTTTTTTTTGAGACAGAGTCTCACTCTATTGCCCAGGCTAGAGTGCCGTGGTGTCAGCCTAGCTCACAGCAACCTCAGACTGCTGGGCTCAAGCAATCCTTCTGCCTCAGCCTCCTGAGTAGCTGGGACTACAGGCATGCGCCACCATGCCTGGCTGATTTTTTCTATATATTTTAGTTGGCCAATTAATTTCTTTCTATTTGTAGTAGAGACAGGGTCTCGCTCCTGTTCAGGCTGGTCTCGAACTCCTGAACTCAAACGATCCACCCGCCTCGGCCTCCCAGAGTGCTAGGATTACAGGCATGAGCCACCGCGCCCGGCCAGAAAATCTTTTCCATAGGGAAAGAGAGCGAAGGCAAATAATGAGGCCTTTGGAAAAAAATCAAGGATTAATCATTGCTTTTCCGCAGCTAGAACAAGGAGTATCAGATAATACAAATTCCTTATATTCAGAGTTACTTTTTTCCTGATCACCTGAATATAAATTAATAAGATGTTCCTGTGAATTCAATCTTAACTGGAAAGATTTCAATAAACTTTCCAAAGTCATTATACATTGATAGATTCCCCAGAAATTTTCCACAAAATTCAGCTTTTCCAAGGCAGCTCTGTAGCTTCTTTAGCAAAGTTTTAATTACTTTAAAACTTTGTGATGATCCTGTTTGTCTTGCGGCATCATGATGGGGGCAAAGGCCAGCAGGGCTAAGACTTGAGTTCGGGTCTCAGCCCTATCTAACCCCTCATAGGACCTCAATAAGGCCTTTCCTTTCTAAAACCTACCTCCTTACTTGTCAAACAGTGTTGATAATGCCATACTGCACAGCACTAATGTCAGAGTAAATAATAGATGAAAAGCACTTGGTAAACTGTAAAGTGCAGTGCAAACAGAAAAAGAGAATTCCTTTTAGCAGCCATGTTTTTCAAAGAAGGCTGCCTCTCAGCTGCTGTCATCTCCTCAGTCACTTTAGATCTTTTATTAATAGGGAATGTTTCTCTCCAGCATCTGCTCTCCCTTTGATTATAACAATAATGATCTATCTGTGCTTTCACCCACCTGCCCATCTCCTTTCCTCACCTGCTGTCCGCATTATTATTTCTGCCTTCTCTGAGGCTACTCTCAGTTTCCTTTTACTCCCTCTCTATCTTTCTTCGCCTGGGAGACAGTTCTCCCCAGGAAATGCTTCCGCCCTGTCCTTAAGGAAACCATAGCAGAGTCATTCTGTTCTCATTTTCCAGAGAAAGAGCTACCTGCCAAGCAAGGGTTCATTCTGCATTGTGCTGCAGCCCTCAACGTCAGCTCGGAATTACCCATGCTGGCACAGTCCACTGCCTGTGGAACAGAGATACTTAAATTCTTGCTTCCCTGAGGCACAAAATTCCCCAGTGTTCTAAATTTCAGGAGATCTTATTTCCTGGCCTACATGCCTTTTCTACAAGGAGACAGTTGGTGGTTAAGAACATGGGCTTCAGGCCAGGCATGGTGGCTCAAGCCTATAATCTTAGCACTCTGGGAGGCCGAGGTGGGAGGATTGCTTGAGGTCAGGAGTTCGAGACCCCCCTGAACAAGAGTGACACCCCGTCTCTACTATACCTAGAAAGAAATTAGCCAAACAACTAAAAAACAGAAAAAATTAGCCAGGCATGGTGGCACGTGCCTGTAGTCCCAGCTACTCGGGAGGCTGAGGCAGGAGGATCACTTGAGCCTAGGAATCTGAGGTTGCTGTGAGCTAGGCTGATGCCATGGCACTCTAGCCCGGGCAACAGATTAAAAAACTGTAAAAAAAAAAAAAAAAAAAAAAAAAAAAAACATGGGCTTCAGAATTGAGTGGGTCACCCTAAACAAGTGATCTAAACTTTTGGGCTTGAGTTTTCCCTGAGGATAATGTGAACTGCCTCCCAAGGTCACAGGTAAACACGTTAGAAAGGACCATGTTACACAGAGTGCCTAAAAATGTGTCTGGCACAGAAAAGGGCTCCATAAATGTTAACTAATAAACTGTCATTACTGTTCACAAGATTTCAATTCCTCTCTCAAGCTCTCCTGGCCCCTACCCCCACATTCCTTTCTTCTCCTTCAAGTTTCTCATTCCCTTCCTTTTTGCTGGTCCTAATGGGCCAGATCAGGGCGTACTCCTCTGCAAAACTGTTCTTGCTACACCAGCCTACAGTGAGGTCTTCCCAATCAGAACTTTCACAGGCCTTGTCTCAAACTCTCATTTAGAAATTGTTGTATTCTTTCTTGTGCTATTATCTGTCTCATGTGGTGTCATTTAGCCCGAGCAGGTTTTATTTGCTGATTTTGTGATTTGTTATAAGAACTTTACCAAACAGACCTACATCCAGGCCCAGTCATGTGAATGCTGAATTTTAAAACAACAGAAGGATCCACCAGTGAATAACACTGAAAGGAGAAATGTTGGCCACTTTTAGGGTGTTCAGCCACGGGCCAGGCATTTCTTGCAGCTTCCTTTGTATTTTCTAGAGGTGTTCCTGCTAATAAAGATAATCCAGTTCCAACACAGCTTTGTCAGTAAAATTATCAGAAATTGAAATAACATAAAAGATACAGACTTGTGTTCTGGAATGGTGGTGAGAGGATTCTAGAGTTACAAGGTACTCAAACAAAAGTCATTAGATTCTATTAAAGTTAAGGTTTTCTGGCTGGAAATTAAAAAACACACTCCTGGGTGGCTCACACCTGTAATCCTAGCACTCTGAGAGGATGAGGCAGGAGGATTGCTCAAGGTCAGGAGTTCGAAACCAGCCTGAGCAAGAGAGAGACCCTGTCTCTACTAAAAACAGAAAGAAATTAATTGGCCAACTAAAAAAAAAATATATATATATATATATATATATATATATATAGAACTAGCCGGGCATGGTGGCGCATGCCTGTAGTCCCAGCAACTTGGGAGGCTGAGGCAGTAGGATTGCTTGAGCCCAGGAGTGTGAGGTTGCTGTGAGCTAGGCTGATGCCACGGCACTCTAGCCTAGGCAACACAGTGAGACTCTGTCTCAAAAACACACACACACACACACACCTGGGAGTTTTGATCTTTAAAACAGAGAGAGGTTGGGGTACAGCTAGTAAAGCTGAAAAAGAGGGCCAGCAACAGAGAGCAAGGAGGGGTAGTCAGGAGAGAGATGCCCACCACATAATTGGTGCCAGGGCAGGGCTCCCGGCACCCAGGAATGGATTTCTGGCAGCCCTTACAGATTGGGGGTGTCCCAGAAGGAAGATATATCTCTTGGCCTCTCTTCCTGGCCCCATCCCCAAAGAGATTCAATCAGGGCTGTTCTTGAGGCCAATATTAAAAAGAGAGTTCTTACCCAAAGAAATCTCTCCCCACCAGTTTGCTGATTCCTAAAAAACCTTTTCCTCTGCAATTAGAGATTGAGACTTAGAATGTGAATGCAGTTCACATATTGACTGAACAATCAATGAATACAAACAGTGCTGAGCCATCCTTTCTGGGCCTTATTTGGGTAAGAAAGAATCAAAAAGACCAGTGAGGAATGAGACTCCAGAAATGAATCAGCCAACGTTGAACTTCAAAGTCAAAGAGACTTTGTGTTCCAGGATAGCTTCCTCCAGCTATGCTGGTATATACACAGGTGGCTCTGCTAATTAGGATACTTCGTGATTCTAGTAAGGCTAAAAACCCACATGGGACAGCCCTGGAGCTGTGCCACAGTCAAAAAATTACAATGTTAAGTAATAAAAATAGTTCTAAAGAGATTTCCTCCACACTCTTCAATTAATACTGAAGGCAGTTGCTATGGACTGAATCATGCACCCCTCAATATGTTAAAGCTCTAGCCCCCAGTATTTGGAGATACGGCCTTTAAAGAGGTGATTAAGGTTAAATAAGGTCATAAGGGTGGGGCCCTAATCCAATAGGACTTGTGTCCTTATAAAAAGAGGCAGAGACACCAGGAGTACATGCACACACTGAGAAAAGGCCATCTGAGGACACAAGAAGGCAGCCATCTGCAAGCCAGGAAGACAAACCTCACCAGAAACCAAATCTGCTGGCACACTGATGTTGGCCTTGTAGCCTCCAGAACTGTGAAAAAATAAATTTCTATTGTTTAAGCTACCCTGTCTGTGGTATTCTGTTATGGCAGCCTGAGCAGACGAATAGAGGGGTCTAATTTATAACTGTCCAACAAACACAACACACACACACACACACACACACACACGAACGCCTCCCAGTAGAGAGGGTGATAGAGAACTTGGGCTGGACCTTGCAGAATTCTCCTGATAGGCTTGAGGATGGGGAATGGGATGTCCATGAATATTCTCACATTAGTAATTTTTATTCCAATCCAACATAGTCATTATAATGGAAAGAAGGCTTATTCTTAGGGCATTAGTACAAACACTTATTAGGCATCTACTATGCCAAGCACTAGGACACGGGGTACAAAGATGAAGATGTCTGCCTTCAAGGACCTCACATCAGACTCACTGGGCCCCTGAACTGAGGACGCCATAACTGGCTGCTCCATTCCTCATTGCCCTCTACCCACCCTATCAGGGCAATGTAGCCTGTGCAATGAACTTTGGGTGTACCCTAATCCCATAGACAGACCCTCAGCTCTCTGGATGGTTTGGGAGTGGGCAACTTTTTCTATCTTGTCTAGCCTTAAGACGTTTTACCTCTAGAAGTGTTTAGAATTGCCTACATTTTGCAAAGATCCCAAAGCTCCTCGTTTGTAGTTGTTCTTATTTTTGGAAAGCAGCATGGTGACTGGGAAGAGCCCTCAACGTAGAGTTGGGTCTGGATCAGTTCCAAATTGATGACCCTGTCTGACCCAGTTTCCACCATAGGTAAATGAGACAATAATTTCTACCTGACAGAATGTTGGATTTTTAAAAATGTGTAAGTGCAAAGCTATGTAAACAAAAGGCAAGAGTAATAACTAAAACATAAGAACTTTGCTACGCACCAAGGGCTATGATTCTTAGAGATACAGGAGAAAACAAAAGTGCTTTTCCTATTCTCACACACTCAACACAACACTTCAGACACTAGATATGTCAGAATTTCTCCCTACACACCAATCAGGTCTCCAGCGGACACCAAGTGTCCTATAGTTTAACTGAATCTGACACTATCAACCTGGAGATAGTGTCAGATACCACAGCTTAAGGGCTCAGTCCCACTAGACTGCCCCACCCCTACTTCAGATGCTAATTGCAAGCCCTGAGTGGTGACCTGTGCTTCTGACTGAAAGGCTGAAATCAGAGTTCCCACAACCTCCTCCCTGGGTTCAATTAAGTTGCTAGAGCAGCTCACACAACTCAGGGAAGCAGTTTACTTACACTTACTTATTCATTATAAAGGATATCACAAAGGATACAAGTGGGATAGAAGAGATGCATGGGGTGCAGAACTTTCATGCCCCTCTTGGGGTGCACCACCCTTCGGGCATCTCCACGTGTTCAGCTATCCAGAAGCTCTCCAAATCCCATCATTTTGGGATATTTTGCAGGTTTTATTACCCAGGCAGGGTTGATTAAATCATTGGCCATTGATGATCGTCTTAACCTTCAGCTCCTCTCCCCACCTGTAGGTATTATATCACAATATCACAGTGGCCAATCTTCACAATAACCATACCAACTCTATGACACGGGTACTATTATTACCCTCATTTGTACTGATAAGAAAAGCAAGGCTTTCAGAAGTTATAGAACTTAGCCAACCAAGGTCACAGGCTGAGAACTTGAAGCTCGGCAGTCTGACTCCAGAACTCTAGGCACCTATTACCCTATTACAGTCTACCATGGTTGCATAACCTTTTATTCAATTACCTTAGGTACTTTCAAGTCACTTGCATTTGTTACTTATCATCATAATGTAAAGGGTTGATGCACACTTTACAGATGAGAGCCATGAGGAACAGAATGAAATGTAATGGATAGAAACTTAAGTAACAGGCTAATCATTAGAAAGGCTTGAAAGAGACTTCTCATTCAGGCTGCTGCTAAGTCCACCCCTCTAAATACACCCCATCACTCCTTTAAAGAACTCTAATGCATGGCATTGGTTGTGATTACCAAATCTCTAGCACAATGGAAAGTTTCCTGATTTTTTTAGCCTTAAAATTTTTTCGTTTTAAGCCATCACATTAGACTACCTCTTTTCTACCATTCAGACAAGTAAGCAGAAATATCATTTTTTTTAATTGAAGAAAGGTTTATCTTCTATCTGCAACTTCATGTAAAGCCTTTTAACTGTGTGATTAGTCTGCCATCTAGCTTTCCAAGCCTATATAGCTGTTCATCAGATTCTCCTGCGGCATATTAGGGCTAACTAAGCACAGCTTTGGTTTAAAATGTTTTGGTCCAGAAAAAATAAAATAAAATAAAATGTATTGTTTTAGATCACTTAACAAATATTCAGTGATGCTACACACACACACACACACACACACACACACACACACACAGCAATAACAGGAAGCGTCATGTGTCTTCCTCAACAGGAAACAGTCCTTATTTGAAAGGTCAATCTACAACATTGTAAGGGACCCCAAGCCAGTGGAGATTTCTTCTTGTTAAATAAAGGTCAATTGAACAGCATTCTTTCTTTTGAAGAATCTGGAATGCAGATTTGGGACTTAAACCGAGAGAGGCTGCCATGAAAGGCCAACAGATAAATCACTGAGCATCCACTCATTGTTTGACTAAATCTTAAAAATTTAGTTGAAATGGGAACGCTTTTTCTAGTGGTCTGTGTATGTCCCATGACAGTGGTTTCTTTACCCTGCTACTTACCCTTAAGTTAATAAGAATGTATTTATTATAAAAATATTCTTATTCCAAGCCGGGCGCGGTGGCTCACGCCTGTAATCCTAGCACTCTGGGAGGCTGAGACAGGCGGATCGCTCAAGGTCAGGAGTTCGAAAACAGCCTGAGCAAGAGTGAGACCCCGTCTCTACTATAAATAGAAAGAAAGAAATTAATTGGCCAACTAAAGATATATATAGAAAAAATGAGCCGGGCATGGTGGCACATGCCTGTAGTCCCAGCTACTTGGGAGGCTGAGGCAGGAGGATC
>CAUYRT010056649.1:0-113741 GCA_963574885.1 Lepilemur ruficaudatus
CTATGTATGTACTCTATGGACTACTTTGACAGAGTAGGTTTTTGAATGTAACAAGATAAGTCAACTTGAGTGGTAATATATTTTGGGAAATCAGCTCACTACAAATTGTGACTGTAAACATTGTAATGTAAATGCTTTGTAGTTTTCCCCCAATAAAAAAAAATAAAAAATAAAAAATAAAGAAAGAAATTCAGGGGAAAATATGCCAGTATTCCCTACTATTATTGAATATTTTCCTTGACATTCTGGCTATAAGACAAAAATGAGTAGATGACAAGCTACAGTCAGTGGACATGATGTGACAATAGTAATTGGTAGAAAATATAGTTTTATACTAGATGATTTGGTAACTCACTGAAAAACTATTAAAATTAATAACTATATAAAGATAAACTTTCCTGGATATAATTTGAAATTAATTATTAGACATAGCAGAAAATGATTCTATTTAAAAAGTCAATAAAAACAAGTTACTTAGATATTAATGTAGTTTGTATGAGATAAACTATTAATATTACATTTCAACTGAGAGATGTAGAAAAAGCACCCAAATCCATCATCTATGCTTCTGAAAGGAAATAGTGAATATTTTGAAGATGTCCATTCTTCCCACATAAATATATAGGTTTAAGGCGCTTCCTTCAAAATCCTAACATTTTACTTGATTTTCTGGGGGTGGGGGTGTGTTTGTGGTGCAAATAATTCTATAGTCTACCTGCAAAAATGAATAGAAGAAAATTTCAAAATAGTTTAAACAAGGAGAAAATTGAACTATCTCAGAAAAACCATCAGAAAGCTATGATTATTGATAGAGTAGTGCTGGCTCACAGAGACAGATGAGTGGAACATAATCTATCTTCCACATCTATGTCAGATATCTCTGACATGATCCACAGTTTATATAAGAATTAAAAAGGTACACTTTACCTGTTAAAGAAAACTACAAAACAATGGTGAAGAGATGGTTTATTCAAAATAGTCTTTGAAAAAATTAACTATATAAAAAAAGTACAAGTGGGGATACTTTGACCACCACACCACAAAATAAATCCCTGATAGAATCAGGTGTTAAAAAATAATTAAAAATAAAATGTAGAAGTATGTCTAATTCCTGGATAAGAGAACAAAACAAAAAAAAAACATAGACACTTAGTAATATGTTTAAGTAATCATGAAAACAACAACTGAGTGAGAGAAAAGATTACTTGAACAAATGGAAAGACCTAGTATGTTTCTGAAAGAGAAGACATTACAGAGAAGATCCCAATTTCTCAGGAATTAATCTATACACTTAAATGCAATCACGGTATGTTTGATTTTAGAAAATTACAAATGATTCTAAAAATTGCCTATAGGAACAAACAGAAGAGAATAGAGAGAAAAATTTCAAAAACTTACAGTAACCAAAAAGTTCCTGCCTTGCCAGATATTATTAATATAATATAATACTCTAAAGCTATACTAATTAAACACAAAGTGATTTGTGATGGAAGACTAGACAAATCAATGAAGCAGAAAAAGGGGTTGAGAAATGCAACATATCCAAGTACATTAATTATGTGATATATTATCAAGTTAGAACAAACCTTCTGGAAAGTCATTTGGCAATGTTTATTAAGCATATTAAATGCTCATACACTTATCCTTAGTAATTCTAGAAATCTATCCTAAGGAGATAAGTGGGTGTGGAAAAGGTTTATTCAAAGGTGTTTCTCACATCTTTATATATTATCAAAATAAATGTACAAGTAACTTAAAATTTAACTTAAAATTAAACTTAAAATTTCCACAACACACAAATGCATACAATAGAATAATATGCTATTAAGTAACTAAAAAGAAAACATAATTTAAAAACATAAAAAATACTAACATTAGTCTAAATTTTAAAAAAAAGGAGATGATAATGCCAAAAATTCAACTTAAAAAAGAGAAAAAGAGAATGTAAGAAAAAGATCAGATAGAAATATACCAAAATATTTGTAGTTGTTCCCACTGGGATTGTTGTTTGCTTCTTTCTATTCTCTAGACTTTTTACAATGTACCATCTGAACAAACATCACTCAATAAAATAAGCTAAGTGTTTAGTATCTTTTAAGTCTTAACAGAAAGGGCTTCCTTTCTTGTGTATTACACAAGATACTTTATTCCAGTTATCCCATTGCAGTATTCATTTCACATAAGTTGTGCTTCTGTATTTAGTTTCAGGCAAGAAGCCCAAACACTTTGTGCATTTTGGTCTAGTGTGCATTTGAACTTACCGTACTCTGTGTTTTATTGTGTATAATGTGACACCGATCAAGCAGATAAGAAGTAATACACCTGCAGAAATACCTAGGAAAAAAAAATAGTGAGTATTAAATGCCAGAAAAATCTGACCTATATTATTTTGAACCTATTGTGGTGGCCAATTGCTAGTGGTGGTGAAAATGTTATGTGACTCTTACACTTAATTAACCCTTCTCGGCCGTAAGTGCTGAATTCCTGAATAATCATACTTGGGCTTAAGGTTTTTCTGATGTGACCCAGCCCGCAGTTAATCAAAAGCACCAGGCACATGACCACAGAGTTCCAGTCAACTTTCCATGGAGTTTTTATGTTCCTTTCAGTTTTATTATTAACATTCTTGTCACTGGGGTGAAATTAGGAGCACAGGATACCATGTTCTTATAATTTTGCATAATAACATTTAACTCTCAGTTGCGAAATATATTTTGCTACAGCAAAATAGGCCATCCTATTTCAATAATACCAAATTATGCAAAAGACCAAGAGTTAATGAAAACTAAAATATCAATTTAAAAAGAAGGAATAATAGGCTATTCAAATTATTTATCCAACTCTATCTCAAAGTGACACTTTGTAATGTGATAAGCATATCACAATATCCTTAAAACACCAAAGAATGTCATTTCCTATGAGTTAAAGTAAAAAATTATTAACATGATATAGGATCTCTAGTTTTATGTATTTTTATAAAA
The DNA here is from genome assembly GCA_963574885.1 of Lepilemur ruficaudatus. Classification (NCBI taxonomy): domain Eukaryota; kingdom Metazoa; phylum Chordata; class Mammalia; order Primates; family Lepilemuridae; genus Lepilemur; species Lepilemur ruficaudatus. The sequence continues at coordinate 2,982 of CAUYRT010056649.1, forward strand.
CATCATAAAAAGCTTTTCTTCAAGTATTTAAGAAAACTTACCAGAAAGAACAGGAACAAATGTATCTAAGGAGAATACAAAATCATGAAAACATTAGTCTAGTAGCCCAAAGTCCCACGGTAATGTCCCAGAAGTCAACACTCAGCTCCCTTCTAAGTCTATTTAAAAAATATATTGGAACCCTGAGTCATGCCCACACTTTTCTTATGTAACAACTCACTGGATTTTTTGGTTTTGTGGTTTTTTTTTTTTTTCACTTTAATCAGGTAGGTTGTGGGAGTTCACCAGTGGAAAAACCCAATATACTCAATTTCATAATCAGAGATTTCTCACGTTAGAATGCAAATGTTAACTGTCATACGTGGTTAGTTAGCACATTTTTGGAGCTCCCTGTCAAATTAGTAAGCACTTAAAAATCAAGATTCAGTAAGTAGGGCAGTCTCCACAGTAACTCCTTTCAAAATGTCAGGTGGTTAGTTTTGCATTTCGGTTCCTTTTAAGGTAGTGTTTCTCACTATTTTATTTACTTTCCTCATCCTCAGACAGCTGTGCTTGTTCTAGAATAGACCACCAACTTCCAGTTCTTTTGCTATTGTATCACTGGTCACAGACCTAGGTCAATTTAAAACCCCAGAGACTCCACATTGAGGGAGACCCCTCGCTCTCTTCTCTCCATGGGCCAGGTACCCGCCGCAGTGAAGCCCTTTGCTCTTACCGGATCTGCAAACGGCCAGGGGAGGATTCCACTGATGGTCGGCCTGGCACTGGCTCTGAGGACTGCCCTCTAGGGTGTACCCGTCTTCACACTCCAGAGTTACGATAGCTCCATACTGATACATTGTCCTAGGCTCCAGCCCCTTCTGGATTCCATTCATACTTGCTGGAGAGCTACAGTTTACCTCTGAAATTAAAGGAATCTAATTAAGGCAGAGTCATATTTGGTCTTTTACCAGGAAAACAGAGACTGCCCTTAATAGAAAGGTTTATGATATCAACTTATTTCATTCTCAGCAAAGAAGGCTTCGTTGAAATAGGCTAAGACAATATCCTAGGCACAGTCTTTAAGTGTCAGCCATCTATCTCAATAACCTCTAGGTAATTTAAGCTAGATTATTTTCTTTCTTTTTGCTTCAGTTTCTATGCTGACAGTGTTGGATAATTTTAACGGCTTTTTAGAGAAATGATGAGGGCTGAGCGAGTAATATTAAGTATTCTGAATCGCTGTTTTATCTGCTTCTAGTCTTACTAATTCTTCATACTTGTGCGTGTTTTCTCATTTCTCCTTTCTGCAATGTAGGGGTCAATAGTGCGAGATGTTGGATTTGAATCTTGACTCTAGTTCTTACTACATGTATGACTTTGGGTAAATTACAAATCTCTCCATGCTACTGGAACCTCATCTACAAAACAGGGGTAATAACAGCACCAAGTGCAGGTGGATGTCATGAAGACTAAATGAGAAAATGCAGCTAAAGGGCTGTGCACAGTATCTGGCATAGAGTAAAAAGCACTCAGCAAAAGATTTTAGCTTACTACTCATATTTCATATGCATTGTTTATGATAATGAAAATGACTTTCTGAAACTTTTACAAAAAATTCACCCATAATTCGCCCATAACTCAGAGGAAATATACTCAAAAGATCATTGTGCTTTTTGTTGGTACTTTGTCAAATACACACTTACCATAACTGTAACCACAGCGTAAATTCGATCTGTGCTTTAGTTGCTTAAGTTACAAAAGCACTTCACTTTTCTATATGTAAGTGACTACATAAGTGGTCATTCACTAGGTAGATAACAGCCTAAGACACTTTTCTTATTTTGAGATATTTAGAGTAACGAATACATTAATCCAATTAAATGCATTTAATTAGATTATTCAAATGATGCATTTCTTTGGCTATTTTAAGATGAAAGCACCTAACTGAATATATCTATTTGGCACAAATTTTATTTAAAAATAAGAAAAAATAGATAAAGCACCTTTACAATAAGGGGCAGGTTGGCTCCAGGTTCCTTCATATGTGCAAACGAGGAGTGCCTCTCCCACCAGCAGATAGCCTTGGTCACAGCTGTGCAGGATTGACATTCCAGGGGAAAACTGAGCTATACTGCCACCAGTATGATTCCCGTTGGGGATCTTGGATGGAGGTTGACACCCTAAGAAAGCTTAGACACCAATAAGAAAGGGTCTTTAATTCAGCACAGAGAAACACATAGCCAACACTATTCCTGGGTAATGGTGACACAGAAAGGCAGCAGGCAGCAAGTCAACTAACTGGGATCCAGAAACATTCATTACACCCAGACCAAGCAACACTGGACAGAGACCTGCATTCCCTATCTATATCATATTAATACATGATCTGAAGAAAAGTGTCAAAAGTAAGATAATGAAACATCAATGGCTGTGGTCCACATTTGTAGCCCATCAGCCAAAGTACTCTTTTCTTTTCTCTTTAAATAGCAGGCAGGTTGTGGTCTAAAGGTCACACATTCAAATGATTACAGGAGCTAGGAAGGGAAGCCACCAGACATGAAAAATCAGACAGCCCTATCCTTCTAAAATTGGCAGCCATTGCTCAGTGAAAGTTACTAGTATATTACAAGGAGGCAAAGGGGGCCCTCACTGCTTGCAGGTTCACTATTCATCTTGGGCTGAAGATGGGTTTCACTTAAAATAAGCCTACTCTGCTGGCCAAAGAAAACAGTTCTGGGAAGTGGAATTCAGGTCTTGGGTCACCAATTGGCAGCCTCTGCTGTAGCCACTGAAAGGAGTGAGGATGCCAAATGATAACTAAAATTATGAGGATGATAATTCAGTGGGTTTAAAAGCCAGCTTCATTCTCCAGAACACCCAAAGTTCTCTTTCTGGCTGGTATTATAATATCAAATTATCAAGCAATATTACTGCCAAACATTTGCCCAAAAAAATGATATGTGCATTTTTCTTATTCTAAATTCATAAGAATAATAAATTTGTAGACTCCATCAATTTGGAAGTTAAACATGATTCTTTCATGTACTAGTGTGTAACACACTGAAAAAGGAAAGGGGAAAAAAGAATCAGGTGAGAAGACAAGAAAAGGCAGGTATCGTGTAAAACAATAGAATTGCCTTAGCTTTTAGAGGCTTTTCTTTAGACACAATGGCAAGTGAAGATTCAAAAACCTTTTGCTTTATTCTGTACAACAACCCATATTTTATCCCTTCAAATGTCTTACCCATTCTGATACAAGTTGGTACACCTGGCACCCATGTATTATCCGTATGACACTTAATCAAGTGACTGCCATTCATGATGAAGCCAGGATTGCAGGCAACATACACTATGTCATTGTGGGAATATGCTGAATGAGTTTCATTGAGCGTGTATCCGTGTTTGACCTTTGGGTTAGGGCAATGAGTTACAGTAGGAGATTCTAAGCACTGAGGGGGAGGGCCACTCCAAGATCCATGTCCTTGAGAATCATTTCTGCACTGTAAATTTTTCTCTCCCAGAAGATAGAATCCTTGGTCACATTCATAAGAGACTTCATTTCCATATAGAAAGTGTCTTGCCATCATGCCTGAGTGCCTCCCGTTGTCAATCACTGGTGGAGGTGGACAGTGAATAACTGCAGAAGAGATTTAGGGAATTCAGCTTCAGCTAGTACATCAAGGTGGACGGCCTTCATTCAGGTAAAATGATACTATATAACTGCATACATGTCACATAACTAGAAAATGATTTAAATTTTGCAATCTGGATTATGCTTTTCTAAAACAGCTTTACTAAATGTTATAATTATGTGAGTCTTACATACACATTCCAAAAAAAAAATTCATAAAATGCAGCAAAGTATTAAGAAAGAAAGAAATACAGCTATTTTCCCAAGACCTAGCAATATGGGCTATATATTTTTTATTGTTAGCAAAATTAGCAGATATATGGCAAATAGCTCCTACCTGGCAATGTTGTTTCCCAGTGCCAGTGCTGACCAAGCACTGTAAGATTTTTCTTATCTTACTTCCACCGAAGGAGAACCCACAGGCTGTATGCAGAACCAGGGCAGACTAGCTCTTCAGTGGCCTCGCCTATCTAAAGTTCTACTATCACTGTCAGGCTTTTTTTTTTTCCTAACTTACCTTTACAAAGTGAAATTTTTTGGAACCAAACTGCCTTCCCAGCATCTTGACACTTCTGATAAGCATGTCCAGTCAACTGGTACCTGCAGAGAGACAGATGACAATACATTTCCTCTTCCCAATATCACATCTCTACAACCTAGCCTCTTCAAACCACAAATTCGGAGAGCCTTCTAAACAAGAACTTTGGTAGACAGGGCTTGAAACTCAGCTCAGTCTTCCAAGTAAGGAAACTACTTGAGACTTAGAGTCACTCACAGCAAAGCCCTTTCCATGTCAAGAAAGGACTGAAAAGTGAGAGTTGCTATTGGAACCTCACATTCTCCGTGCATATGACAATGAGAAACCTCTAAAGGGGGTCACTGAGACAAGCTGAGGGTAGAGTTAATACGCAAAACAAGGGGGAGACCCTTTCTCAGACTGGATCATCTCTTACTCACCCGTCTGGACAGGATGTATTAACTGATTTCACATGTGAATCAGCTGGAATTTCCTGAAAATCTTCTCTCACAAGCTGACATGCTTCTGTAGGAGCAAAAATGGAATTACGGTATTTATAGATGCATCATATTAAAGAGAAAGACAACTGGAACTCAAAGTACCTTCACACTGTGGGACAGAAGGACTCCAGTGTCCCGAAGGCATACAGTGAATGGATTTGTTTCCCACAAGCAAGTAGCCAGGGTCACAAGTGTAGTCTACAGTCATCCCAGAGACAAAGAAGACCGTATTTCCACCTGTATGCTGACCATGGTGTATCCCAGAAGGTGGCTGGCAGCCTGAAGAGAAAACTCCCCACATAAATACCAACACAGAGGAATTTCGACTCAAGAACATTACATCTACAACATTTCACAATAGACGATCTGCAACTTCGAAGCCAAAGACCACGAAGCTCTAACTCATCACTGAATGTTATCTGCTCTTTTGAAAGAACTAGGTCCCTTTAAAAAGGTCCTCTCGTTATCTGTCCTGAATAGATGAGCCCAGATCCAAGGGGGCATTTACACAAAGAACACACACAACACACAGAACATTCTATCACAGAATGGAAGACATGGAAGCTAATCTGTGCCCCTTTGTGTTTTTCCATAATACAGTTTTGGGTGAGAGATAATGAGTAAGAATAAGTAAATAAATTCCTCTCTGTTTTGTTTTTCCTTATTGGGTTTTTACCTTTTTCACAAACTGGTATTTCAGGATCCCAGGTGTTATTGGCTTTGCAACGAATCTGACTACTGCCCTTCAAAGTAAATCCATTATTACACATGAATGTCACACTGTCATTGTAGAAATATGGGGCTTCCTTGCCAGATATCTTGTATCCGTTTGCAATGTGGACCTGTGAGCACTGGACAGCAGGGAGGGAGAGTTTACAGAGGGGTGCAGGGCCACTCCAAGTGCCTCTTTTTTGATCATCGCTTATGCAACGGATGGTGCTCTCTCCGACGAGGTTATATTGCACTCCTCTCTCTGGCCCAGGGTTACATGTATAAGTGACCGTGGTTCCATATGAAACATCTTCTGAGGAGCTCCCTGTGTGTGTCCCATGGTGGATAACAGGGGGTGGTGGACAGGTGATTTCTGGAGAGATGAAAAGATATTGTGGGATTCTATTCCAGTATTAAACACCAAAGGACAGGAATGAAACTGGTTACAAACCTGTTGTTTCCTGGAGGGTTTGTGTCCATTTTATATCAAATCTCATTGTATACGTAAAATTCAACTTAGATTTCGCAGGAAAGAAAATCTTTATTGAAAGTGAACATGCTTGATCAATATCATATTGTGAGGCAGTAAGACCCACTAGCAAATTGCTAATTAAAAGAAGAATTCTTTTTTAAATAGCCAATAGGAGAATAAAAAGCACAGGAGAATAGAATTATGCTTTCTTGAGTGCCACCTTTGTTCTGAGGTGATAGGATAGTTTATATGGCTACCTAACAATATTTATGGCTGATTGAGCACCTACTTTGAGACAGGCACTGTCCTCATCTAGAAAGTAGGGATAGGACCTTTAAATTCTAATAACTTTGAAGTCTGTAGTCTCATGCCAACTTTACAGAGAGGCTAGACTTTCAGAGAGGTTACGTAAATTGCCCAAGGTTGTATGCCTATTAAGCAATGGAAACAGAATCTAAGATCAGGCCTGACCTCTCCACTAAACTGTGGTGTCCCCAAAATGAAGATGTGGCTCAGATACTCACTGCTGTCATTATTCTTATAATCCTGAGTCACAAAAGAGAATCAGTACCCAAGTACACTTAACTAATTGAAGCAGGAAAAGGTGACAACGGAAAGATGCAGCAAAACTGTGCAACTATAACTGTCAGCAAACTTAATAGATCAGAATTGGATACTCTAGTTCCCAAAACATGGCCCAAAACAGACATCTCCCAGGCAGTGCATAGATCTCACATTATTGTAGTTCCTACATCCTTTTTGCTACTCACCATTGCAAACACGAATCTCCATATACCAAGGTTCTGTGTCTTTACACAGCTCATAAACACTTTCGCCTAACCGGTACCTAGAGACAAAGAGTCGTGTCATTTTGCCACCAGGTGACCACTGCTAAACTAAGTAAGACTTTGCAAAGCAGACTCACCACTTTCAGGACAAGAAGCAACAGGAACAAAAATGTAGCCACCATCAGCACCACCCATACACTGCACAGGCATAATTTCCACGCATGGAAGAATAGCATGATTGACACTTCCATGAACACGTGACAGAGAAGGACCTTGAGACAAACTCTTACATAGAACTCACAGTGTGCACATGTAAGCCAGACCTAGTTTAGACTGAGACAGCCTTCACTCACCCTTCGTTGCAAAAAGGGTTAACATGTGGTCTAATAAATTGATTCTGGGGTTTTGTGAAGAGCTTCTTTCCTGCAGGTTTACATTCTGCCTCTAAGAAAAAGGATTTGGATGAGAAATCGACTCAAGTCAATCTCAACACAGGCAAAACATCTACATTTGAGACCTGGCACCTTTGCATTTGGGGGCAGTGGGTGTCCACACTCCATCCGGGGTACAGTGTATGGATTCTTCTCCCACCAGCACATAACCAATGGCACAACTATATTTTATGGATGTTCCAGGGTCAAAGTGGACCATGTGTCTATCTTCCTTTTGCCCATTGAGGATTTCAGGAGGGGCCTGGCATTCTAAAGAAAAGGAAAAAAACAATAAACAAAAAAAAAAACCCTTAAGTAAATAACAACAGAAGGAAATCGGGCCGAAGAAGTTAACATTAACGCTACAATTCCACTCTGGTAGCAGTTGTATGATACAGGAGGTATCTCGTAGTCCAGAACTGGGTCATTTTAGATCAGTGTTTCTTGATCTTTTTTTTTCTTTCCTCCACTGAGACTGCTGCAAATTTGGTTCAGTTCCCACTAGGTGCTGTAACTCCTCCCCGATCTCTTCCCTTCTTAAAGAATCATCTTGTTTGCTTTCATGGAAGATTCTATACACCCCTGGGATGGTGGCTTTGATGACTTCCCTTTTAAGAAATCTCTATTAAGACAAACAAGCATTTTTATCCCTAAAGAAATGGGTAACTTAGTGATTCCTAATATTTTTCCCAAGCACATTCCCACAAAATACAACAATGGTAGGGGCATGGTGTTAAGCAAGTCCTCTATAAAACCCATATTGGCTGTATTTAGTATAGTTGAGGGGAGTAGAATCTGGAAAAGACCCTGGCTTAAAGCCCAAAACCCCCTTTTCTAATTTTTTAAAAAAATGAATCAGAGACACGTTTTCTGAGTATCGGAACACTTACCCTTTTCGCAGACTGGTGCTGATGGCTCCCACGTGCCTCGGGCATTACATCGGATTTGCTCGCTGCCCTTCAAGGTGAAGCCGGACAGACAAGCAAATGCCACAGTGTCATTATAAGTGTATTGATCTTTCTGTGCAGTTAACATCCTGCCTCTTAGAATCTGGGGATTTGGACAATGAACCGCGGAAGTAGAAAGTTCACAGCGTGGGGCAGGGCCACTCCAGGTCCCAGTCTTCTGACTATCAGTTGTACAACGGATAATGTTCTCTCCAATAAGGATGAACTTCACTCCTTCCTCCGGGTCTGGGTCACAAGTGTAAGTGACTGTTCTTCCATATGGAACATTCCCTGAAGAGCTGCCCGTATGTCTTCCATTTACCATGGGGGGAGGTGGTGGGCAAAAGATTTCTAAGGAAATTACAGAGAGAAATGGCAAGATCACAGGTGCACAGCAAACAAAGAATGCCTCGGATGCTGCCTGATGCCACTCTCACCTCTTAGGACAGTGATATCTGAATCTGTAATAACTCAGTCAAGACAGCTAAAGCAATAGAATTCAAAAGTATGATTTCAAAGCTTCATTCCTGAGTATACCTACTCTGCTGATCCTTCGATTTCCTTTACCAAATACATAATCTCCCTTGATGTACGTGGCCTGGCTGCCTACTTAGCAAGTCCGTGTAGCTTTCAGAGGAGGAAAATCCCAGGAATCCCATTTTACTTGAGGAAGCAGATGATAAGGAGGTAACTGAAGGACACTTCACTGAAGACCACCTCTCTTAAAGATCTCTAGGAGTTCTTTGCTTTATAAGAGTCTTTATGGTAACAAATGAACTAAAAGCTTTTAGTTAGGCTGAAAACGCAGTGTGCTGTTGGACCTCCAATGAAGGAACAAATCAGAATTTGTTCCTTGCAAACCACAGTTGCCTTACCCACCTTTACATTCGGGCATTTTGGTCCAAATAGCTTGTTCTCCAGCAATTACACACCGACTAGAAGCTTGGCCTTGTAATCGATACCTGGAGACAGAGGGTTGTTATTCAGAATTGTTGTTCAGAACTATCAGGCAGTTTGTGCTGAGGAACAGCAGCCTCTACCTAAAATCCAAGACAAGACTTAACTGACGACGTGCACCCTTTCTATCAGCATTGCCTCTCGCAACCTCACCCCAGGCTGTCCATAGAGCCTCACAGAGGAGCCTTCTGCAAGTTCCACAGTTCACACCATGCACATGGAACCCAAATAAATGGATTAAGTCTCGTAGAACCTCCTGACACTCACCCTTCGTTACAGGAAAAATTCACAGTGACACCAACCCGAAGACTTGACGGTGTCTTTATCTGCCCATTGAGCAATTGTCCTGGAGGTTTGCACTGTGCCTCTAAATAAAGCAAGCCGGAGATGAGAAAAGCGTGGCAAGTAGCAGAACAGCCCAAATGCTTAAAATCAGTTGTAAATTTCGGGTACCTTTACATGTGGGAGCTACAGCACTCCAGTCTCCCGAAGACAAACAGTGAATGATCTTTTCTCCAAGAAGCAAGTAACCAGGTTCACAGCTGTACGTCACAGACAATCCTGGGGCAACGGAGCCCACATTCTCCCCTGTGTGATATCCGTTGGGGATCGTGGGAAGTGGTGAACACTCCAGGGGGAAATCTTTACACACGCACACAACACATACATCAGGAAAAAAGCCATCAGATGGTGCAGCCTTCACAACCGAGATGTTGACTTAGGACATAGATCCAAATAAATGACATTTGCACATCTATGGTAAACAGTTGTCATTAACTTTCAATGTAGCCTCTTAAAGATCAAACAGGTGTGGTTTAATTGTATCCATTTATACCATGAATAGTACAATATTTTTCATTTTTAGTTACACTACATGAATTACATTTGCCTTGTGAAAAATTTCAATTACCAAAAAAAGTCAATTTTCACCTATGTTCTCACTCTATCCTTAAGCCTGTTTTCTTTCCAAAAGTAGCAAGCTACCACTTAGAGGGTTATCCTGGCAGACATTAGTAATATGGTTTACCAGAATCCTATACATAACATGTATATACACATACATTGTGTGTCTGTGTACCTAATACACATTATTCTATCTCTACGCCTTTCACTTAGTAATATGTCTACGATATCCTTCCATGTCAACACATACAGGTCTACCTAAATCTTTATAAAGTCTTAATTGTTTTCTATAGCTACTCCATTTTGTTAGTATCCTAAGATCTACCTCCAAGACTATTTATCAATAGATTGATAAGCAGGGCACTATAATAGTTTAATAGTTAAATGATATAATAAATTATTAATAATATTAATTAATAATAATTAATAATATATTAAATACTTTAATAATATAATAATTTAAAAATAATTGTTTGCAGCTGTTTAATCCACTTAGAATTTATCAATATAGTTCTTTATTAAGAAAACAAATACCTAATTTTGATGGTATAGATTCTGGTCAAATATTGTCAATTCTTATAATTGTAGAATTGAAATTAGTATTTAGGTTTCAGCAGCAACATGGACCAAACCAAACGAGAAGGAATGAAGGATTGACAGTCATCCCTATTTTCAAAGGCATTTGATTTGAAATGTGATGGCTCGGGAGATGACTTGGGGAAATGGTGAATCACTTCAGAGCATGTTTACAGAGACCACAGAGAGCAGGGCATCCTCTGTGCTGGACTCTATTAACAGCTATTTATAGAGTAGTTTTAAATCTGTTGGGTGTATTTGCACCATTGGAGCCCACATTTCTTCTCGCTTTAGCAGAAACCTGGATAGGCCGGTTTAAAACCACCCAATTCTCATGGCCCCAACAAACTCTCACCCCATACTTATGAAACTTGGTTCTACTCAATTATTAAGTATGTTCAATTACATTTTCCCATTATACTTCAAACTCCTTTGCTCAATTGATGTTCTTTGAATGAGTAGTCACATTCCCCCACAACTAAGAAAAAAAAAAACCCTGGAAACCACAATTTTCACCTATTCCCTTGCTTCCCCTCCATGCCATCATTACACATTCATACTGTTCTCCCTTCAGGAGGGTTCAAAACATGCTCTGCACAGAAATGCAAGACCCCAACCCTCCAACTCAGTTTTATTTTCATACTCACCACTCTCACAGGTGGGTAGCGGTGTTGGTCCCCATTTTGCATTTGCTTGGCACCAAACAGTTTTGTTTCCTTTCATGGTGAAGTTGGTTTTACAGGCGAATGTCATGGAATCACCATGTCTATATGGTGGTCTAGAGTCTTTACTTATATAGCCCCCTGGTATGCTGGGCCGAGAGCAAACAGAGTTTTTATTGTAGACTTCACATACAGGAGGAGCTTTGTCCCAGGCTGCTTTCACTTGGTCTTTCCTTATACAAAAAAGATTTTTTTCTCCGATGAGGCGGAAGCTACTCCCACAACTGTACCTTACGACGGTACCCAGACGTATGGGTATAGAGAAGTGACTAAGCCAACCATATTGGATAGAAGGAGGAGGGCCACAAGAAATCCCTGGAAAGTAGGAAAAGAACTATGTAAGCCTAGATACTGATCATAACAAGAGAAAGATACAAATGTAGATAAAAGATCCAAACATAGGTCATATCCCTTTTTTAGAAACAAATGTAGACATTTGTCTAATTTATTTCTTCCTCTAGTCCCTGCTTATTCCCAAGCTCCTAAATGCTCACCTCTCTCTCGATCCTCAGCAAACAAATCCACATAAACCATCTTGATTAAGCAATAACAATGAAACAGAATTTACACAAAAGTTCTGAGTCTAATCAACTTTAATAATGAAACAAAAGGCAAATTGAGCATATGAAAATAACATGCTAATTGCATGGTAATTACATGTGGGGAGGTACCATGGACTAAGGAAACTTGAGCTCGGTAGACCTGGTTTCAAATACCCACTGCCACTCAGTAGCTGTGTGACCTTAGGCAAGTCTTACCCTCTTTAAGCCTCAGTTTCCTAGTCTCTAGTATAATTCGAGCTACTTCATAAGGTGTGGTGAGAATCCAGTGCTCTAGGTATGTGAAGAGGGCAAGTACAATATGTAGAACTTACTAAGTATTCAACAATTGTTTCAAACACACAACTGGGGCTACAAATGGTAACCACATTTGGTCCTGCTACTAAAGGTGCTACAGCTTCACTACAGGTCATTTGTCTCCCTTGATGACAAATGGAACCCCTTGAAAAAGTCACAGGAAGTGAACAGAGATTTTGAATAAAGACCTCATATCCTTCCTTGTCCTAATTAGCATAAAGGATATTAATTGCTTATAGCTACTGTGGCATATGCACACCTGTTCTGAGTGAGTCTCAGAAAAAAGAGAAAACTTCCAACCTCCAGAACTCCCAGTTAGTTTCCCATTGGCTCTGAGAGGAGGTCCTCAGTAAAGGAACTGGTATAAAGGACACAGCCAAACTGTTTCAGCACATCAGTGCTATAGTTGGTTCCAACAAAGGTAACTTACAAGAAACTTTATCGTTATACATATAGAATCTGCAATATAATATGTAATCAGCTGAATAAATTGAATATTTTTGGTGTGCACTCTAGAACATAGAGAAAAGTGACATGTATATGTTCAAAGCACACATGTGTTGTAATCGACACATGCATAAGAATACACCAAAAATCAAGAGGCAAGATCCACACTTGATTATTTTTGTTTTCTACTCCAGTTCACAGACAGGAAACTTATTATTCCAGAGTGCTGTCATTCCTTCTGGGACATACTGACTAGAAGATTTGCCGTTTAACTGGAACCTTAATAAGGGGTAGCAAATCATCACGAGAACAAACCAATTTTCAGTTGCAGGGAATTAATTACTTCTCTCAGTAGATGGTATTAATGTGATCTGTATTTTTAAGCATTTCTGGCTAATGGAAGAAGAGGTTATCTGTGGCTCAGCTCAGCTACATGATGACTTCAGACTAGGTAAAAACACACAAAGAAAAAAGTCTTAACAATTATATTCTTTTTTGACTTCTCCGTCTCCTCTTTGGCATCCAAATGTCAAGATTCTCTTGACCATCTAGAAGGAAAACCCCTCCTTCCCTAGTGAAGAAAACATCAAAGACCTGTTCCCCAAGTTCACCCAAGAGTCCCCTCTTACTGAAGCCCAAATCATTTATTCATTCACCATAATCAGAGGCTTCACTTCTGAACCAAAGTTTTGCTTTTTCAAATGATGAAAAGACAATTCCCAGCTTTGGCTGGCCAGGCATAATGCATACAGTTGGAGGAAATCAAGAGGATTTGGTTAATGACAGAGTTCTTAGTTACCAAGCATAAAGAAAGGGAGAAGGAAAAAAATCAAAGAGGAAAAAATGTATCCTTTTTTTTCTTTATTGAAGTGTAATTTACATATCATGTCTTTACTCCATTTTAAGTGTACAATTAAATGGTTATTAGTAAATTTACCAAGTTGTACAGCTATTCACATAAATCAGTTTCAGAGGATTTCCTACCCCCTATTGAGACCCCTAATTCCCATCCCCAACTACATTTCAAGCATGCCCCTCCCCTCCACAGTGCTCACCCCATCCCTCAGATGTGGGTCTACCCCCCACCCCCCAAATCTCTAGTGAACACCACCACCATTTGAGCACCATAGTATTAATCAGTCAATACCAATTTGATGGCGAGTACAAGTGGGGCCCATTCTTCGGGTCTTGTGTCACCTCATTTTGAATAATGGGCTTAAGCTCAATCCAGGATAATATAAGCAGTGCTAGCTCACTGTCGTTTCTTAAAATTGAGTAATATTCCATTGTGAACATATACCAAATTTTAACAATCCATTCATGAATTGACAGGCAGTTGGGTTGTTTCCATGACCTAGCAATATGTCACAGTGAGATTTTAAGAGCCACACGGACATCTAATGCCTTTCTTTGCACCTCCAGTCCCTGGCTGTCCCTGTTGCCGCCTGCAGCCCCTGTCCCCAGGGTCACACTTACTGTGCCCTCGGCTTGGAAGGCTCTGCCTCGGGAAAGTGGCAAGGCTCACTGCATCATGCCCTTCATGTGTGTCCAAACTCTCTCTCCCGAGAGAGTGTCCCCTTGAATACCCCCCACCCCCATCACTCTCCATCATGGCCTCGCTCAGCTGTATTTCCACCTTTAGCTTAAGTTATGTCTGCATTTGCTGGCTGCTTTACTATGTCTCCCCTACCCCTGCACTTGAGCGAGCCCCACGAGAACAGGACTTTGGTCTGTCTTGTTCGCCCTGTACAGATAGGACCCAACACGTAGTAGGTGTTCAGTTAACCGCCCATCCTTTTGACAGCACTATTTCATCATGCTTAACAACTTTGGTTGACTATTAGCAAAGTTAAATGTGACAAGAATAAAAGAAAAAATATTGATTTAGGTGTATAGATTTACAACCTCTTTTGTGAAATTGTGAAGCCCCTAAAGCTGTGAAAACAAAAAGTTCTCTTCTTTTCTGGTAAATTCATTTGGTATAAAACCTGAGCTGAGCTTGTATAGTCTATGTCTCATACTTATTTATCTCACTTAACATGAATATTCATGTCTCACTACATAAATATCAATGCACTTGATTCCAGCATGCTTCTCCAGACCCTGAATGTAACATGCAGCATAGGCATTGTATTAACCTTAAAATTGGAAAAATTCCAAGTTCCAAGTACATGTGGCCTCAGGGGTCTCAGATAAGAGAGCACAGATCATTAGTTGCAATCCTTTGTCTTTCATTCCCGTCTAAAGAGGGTAATGGAGGGGAGAAAGAAGTAAGGAGTTAAAGAGAGTTAGTACAGGGCTGGCATGGGTGAATTTCTGGAGAGTAAGGAGGGGAGAGGACAGCTGCCTTTATGAGTAACTTTGGGGTGTGTGAAGGAGATTTTTAAGGAAATGAGTCTGGCTGCATGCTATGCATTGCAAATTCCCTATGCTCCTGACTCCAGAGACCTTCAGTAAAAACTATCATTATTTTTTAGTGATTTATATATTTTAATTTTTATTTTGGATGCATCACTGTGCTGAGATTGAGTGCAAGGCACCCAGCACATTTCTGATTCCATGAATATTCATTAAGAAATAGCATATCTGTTACTGGTTTCTATTGAAATGTGAAAAGTTTGATGTATTCCTGTTCTGAGAGTTCTTTTCTTTTCAGAGTAAGAGAATATGGATAGATCTTTACTAGAATATTAAAGAAACTATTTAGATAGCTATGAAATCTATCAAATAAGTTAATATATCAAACATAGGGTGGCAGATTGAAGAGAAATTTAGGTTGGTATTCAAATATTATCTATTAAGCAATTATATTGGATAGACACTATACTTGGAACTTTCACGTATGTCAAATTTTGAATTCTAAGGGAAACTGTGATGATATTTATTTTCTGGTAATTTTTTTCCAATATTTTTTATTGTGATAAAATGCGTATAACATAAGATTTACAATCTTAACCACTTTTAAGTGTACAGTTCAGTGGTGTTCACTACATTCATATTTTGTTATGCAACCGTCACCATCATCTGTCTCTGGAACTTTTTCATCTTGTAGAACTGAAACTCTATATCCATTAAACAATAACTCCCCATCCCTCTCTTCCTTCAGTGCCTGGCAAACACCTACTTTCTGTTTCTATGATTTTGACTGCTCATATAAGTGGACTCAAACAGGATTAGTCTATTTGTGACTGCCTTATTTCCCTTTGCATAATGTTCCCAAGGTTCATTCATGTGGTTCAGCATATGTCAGAATTTTCCATAATGTTTTAATTGAATGTTAGCATATTTTCCCATCCCCCATATGGTTTTATCTCTTAGCATGGAGTTACATAAAAGTTTTTCTTTGTTTTTGTCATACAGTAGTTAATTTTCTATACTAAAATATCAAGATGATTGAAGTTGTCATTTTTCTTCTGGACATTTTGACAATATGTTAACATGGGCTTAATCACAGATTATCTGGGTTGATGGGAAATGTTTCAACATGATCACTTGAATTTTTCTCACTGGTTAAAATGATTAGATCCTACCTTTGCAATGCTTTGTGTGTCTAGTACTTTATGGAGTGGTGAGGAGGAATTTCAGAGCTCTGCTCCTTCAGGGAGTGTTTCCCATCTTGCTCTGGAGCAGAATGTGACTGCCTGTGGTTTACAGTTAAGAAAAAAAGAATTCATCCTAAGGGAATTAGTCTCCTCCACTACCAATGAGAGACCAAAAACCATGTGAGTGCAGGAGCTAAAATGAAAAAAATCAGAGTTCTTGAAGCTGGTAGTGTCTTGATAATATTAGATAACTGTTCTAAATTAACTTTAGTTGATATATTGGAAAATACAAAGGTTTGATACACTAGCGGCAGGCCTAGTTAGGTTAAATTATATAATGTGACAAGAAAACTAGCATTTGGAAACAAATTGGTAATTATCGAAGTAATTTTTGCATCTCCTTTCACTCTGTCTTGGGGAATTAGCTTTTGGGTATTGCCTAGGTAACAATATTTCAATTTCATTCAAAATGATCACTATTATGATAGTAAAGATCAAATTTCATTAAATCCAGACACATAGTACTTTTCATTTTAGAAACTCAAAATCTTTTCTCTTTCTTAAAGGAATACCCACTATTGTGTGCACTAAAAACTATAATGTTAATAACAAAATATTTTCCATAAGCTTGATAAGTACTTAATAATTATACTAAGTATCCTACTCTGTGCCAAGCACTGTTCATGGGGCTTTAAATGTATTCTTTTAATTCTCACAACCAAGAGACGGGAATTGTTGACTTTAGTTTATAAATGTGGAAATTGAGGTTGAGAGAGGGTCAAAAACATGCTCAAGGTTACCCAGATAGTTAGCAGCAGATTTGGGATTTGCACGAGTGTGTCTGACTGTCAAAGTCTTTGGAACCTTCCACAATACCATGTTGCCTTCTCACGCCACGTGAACAAATGTTGATAGCTCGTAAAGGCATTAACGTGTTGAGTGTGTTCCAGGAGGAAAAAAGTCGAAATCCAGATGATGACAGAAAAGACAACCTATAAAATGTTTCAACAACTTGTACAAGTGACGTTAGAAGAGTTTCACAAAAGTTAAAATGACTAACATACCTTGCAAAAGCTGCAGATGCAATTTCTGAGATTTAATTATTTTTAAGCTAAAAGAGTTACATATTTCTCTTATTACCTTAATTCGACTCCTTTTTAAGACCATGTGTATTCCGTGACAGTGAATCAGATTAATCAGATAGAAACTCTGAAGTTTGCTCAATGGGAATATTTCTTCCATGTAAAAATCAGCAGCATTTCAGAATAAGTACTAGAGCAGTAATTCCTCAAGCAGAAGTGAGTGGGGGTGTGCCACTCCCTTTACTGCCACCACCGATGTTGTAATGGGGACAGGGACTGTGCAGTTTGAAAACTAAGCATCACTTGGGTCCATTTCGTTGATTCAATGTTAATAACAGTATTAATTTGTTCTGAATTTTATAGAATGTCAAAAGAAGGCATGAGATTTTGATACATATCAATGGCAGGCAAAAATTTGAAAAACACTTTGCTAGATAGAACTTTTCATTCTTTGTAGATTTCTGCCTTCTGCCAATTTACTAGAGCACAGAGACATTTATACTAGACTTATTTCTTGAATGGATCACTAAAAAAACAAAGATCTCACAGTAACATTTTAGACGATAGAATATAATCAAACAATAATATGTAAATTAGTAATTTCCTCCATAATCACAAATTCATTTTGCAACTTCTAAATACAAGCAATATATCTTCTGACTAAGGTAAAATGTTATCCAAATGTACTTTAATCATTGGTCTATTTTGACCTGCCTGTGAATATTTCTGGGTCATTTTCATGGTTTTGGGTTAGTTCAGTATTTTCCATTTATAATAACCCACTGGTTATAGTCTAGTAAAGCCCAAGCATTCAGTGTCTTCTTCCAGTATAAGGCAGCTTCATAATAGTCAGGTATCAAATTTCTGTGTTAGCTCTCAGATCTTTTCTGCAATCTTGTGCTAAGTCTTAATGTGTACTCACCTTCCTTTTCTCTTGTGGAATTGACCTGCCTTTTATAAAGTGGAGACACCTTATAAATATCTCCATTGCTGCCCTGTCATTCCTAACTCCAATTGGTTTCCTTCACAAAGGGATATACCCTGGTTTTCTAAAGGGACCAAGCCTTTTCACTCTCCAATTCAAAAGTAAAATAAAAGATGTGAGGATTATGTGATTAAGGAGAGGGCAAAGGAAAGAACCTTTGTTAAGTACCTCTGATGTATTGCACGTATGCTATCTTATTTAGTCTGGATAGATATTGAGAACATTAAATCCACTGAATTTATAGTACAGTCATCATAGCACCAGTTTTAGTTTCAGGCTCTTCTGATAGTACTTTCTGATGAAAATTTTTGTGATCTGGTTGTGTGTAATTGGGAGAGAGAAGATGTGTTTGTTGTTCTAGTCATGCTACATGTTGACAGATCATAGTTTGTTAGTGCAGTGGAAACTGAGGATCAGAATGTCTCCAGACCTGCTTTGTTGCTGGGTGTTGATGTAGCTGTGGCCGTGTGGATGGCACATAGAAGCCCCAAGGCAGCCTACATTGGCTCTAGGATTGGTGAGCTGTGCCTGGGAACTGATGACACATTGAACAGACAAGGGGCAAATTAAATGTTTCAACCACAAGATTAACTGGCTGTTAATAGTCTTAATGCTTTTCCCAATATTCACTACAATCTCCCCGTAAGTCTATTTGCCACAGAAAACTAAATTAACCCAATATTGGTGCCCAATCTAGCTTGTCATGATGTCCAGGTGACAAGAGGCAATATAGCATAGTAGAATAGTTGAGTGTACTGATTTTGGAGGGAAACTGCCTTTGTATGAATCCTGGCCCTATTACCACCTGGATAAGTCATTTAACCTCTCAAAGACTCAGTTCTTCTCAACTGTGCTGTGAGTATGACAATAGTACCTACAGCACATGTAAAGCACGAAGCACAGAGCCTGATCCATTGTTACTGTTCAATTGTCATTGCTGATGTAACAACAAATATTATTATTGTTAAAACAAGGGCCTGGGTAAGAATATAGCAACTCCATGACTTCAAGGAAGCAAGTTCTATTAACATTATGTCCTCTTAACTTACCATATAATGCTAATTTATGCATTTAATAATCTTTTCTTCCTTTTTAACCTAAATCCTGAATGCTATAGATAGGTTCTCATTCCTCTTGAACTACCCATGGAGATTGTTTTCCTTAGAGCCTTCATTTTCTATAAAATGTTCCCCATGCTTCCCAGAAGGCCCAAATTTCATTAGATTTTTGGAGGACATGAAATACAAGTTTAACCCTTACAATAGCCTCATTAGCCTCATTTTAGTCTGCTTTGTCACCTCAAATAAGTTCTTTAGAAGGAATCTGTTTGTTCTGTTCCCCCAGTTTTCTTAGTCATTTTATAATGGGAATGAGCAACATGGATTCAAGCATATCACAAAACCACTCTTTAGCAAGGGCCGTTTGCCTGAAAAACAAAGTTAAATCTCTTTTGTGGAATTTTTTGGAAAAGAGAAAAAGAAAAATCATGTTGGCCCAAGATTTTGTTTTGGGCACAGTTGGGGGACAAGTCATTTTACAGAAGCTGGTTTTATTTTCCTTATTCTTTTCTTAATGTGGTTACATAGTTTATATTCATGTTAAGTGTTATTAAAGTATGTAACTATTTTAAATTTGATAAGCACATAAATTCTTTTCTTTCAGTGGATGTATATATGTTGTGAAAAATTTCTCTGTTGGATAATCATAGGAGTAAAGATAGACCTCATAAGATGTCTTCTTATCACAGTCACGAGTCAGTAAGCCTTCATGCTGTGTTGCAGGAAAGACATGTACACACATTATAAATTCTCTCACCATTCTAGAAATTACAACCAGGAACTCCAGGTAGCTTTGAAAGCCCTTTTGAATTATCAAATGCTATAGACCAGAGCTTTTCAAGCTTTACTGTGTGGAGGAAACCGCACAGTGGATCTTGTTAGGTTGCACATTCCGGCTCAGTAGGTCTGGGGTGGGGCCTGAGATCCCGCCTTTCTAACAGGTGATGCTGATGCTGTTGGTCTCGGACCACACTTTGAGTAGCATGACTGTAGACTTCCTTTCCTCTTTGGGACATTCGCTCATCTCAGAAACTCCACAGGATTTGCGGTGTCCAAAAAGTGGGGAGTAACTGAAGTCGGTTAAAAGGGGTAATGAAATAAATGGTCTTGTAGGTGAATGTGAGTCTCAGACTATACGCTTGGGGCACCATGATTCATGGTCTCTCCAGACAGCAAGTGGATTTGAGTCAGCTCTTCTGCACTGTGGTTCATTTCTCCCACCATTATTCCAATGGTGAATAATGGCTTATTATTCACCATTATTATTACTATTATTTCACCCTTGCCATTCCTATGTCTTGTTTCGTTTATAAGGGATGGGAAGATAACACAATCTGCAAAAGCTGGTGATCCAGCTTTTGGAGATTCTGAGCTCAGAGAAAGAGAAAGATGTGGTCTGCACAGGGAAAATACACATTGTCCCTGAAATTTGGTGGGATCAGTGCAATGTCTACAAGCAAAAATTACCTTCTACTATGTTTATATGTACCAGAGTATCTAAAGCAGTGTCAAACGTATAGGAGGTGTTTAATATGGAATTTGGTTACTAAATTTCAGTTTGGTGTAAGATGGATCATTTGCACCGGGGGACAATTCTGAATGAGGGTCTGAGGTCTGTGCACTAAGAGGGATAATGTTGTGCCTGTCAGGAAAGAAGCAGATTGGCATTGACTTTGAATAGAGGAATCAAGCCGAGGGTTATTAAATATCACAATTAGCTACCAAAAGCAGTAACCTTGGAAGATGTGAGAAAGCTGCTGCATAATTATCTTAAAAACAGCAACAACAACTTTTCCTTGGTTCAATTTTGCTTAAAATTCAGAAGAAAGACATAGACCTTTTGAAAGATTTAAAAGAAGTTTCTAGAAAAGTTAATTAATAATCTTTGCTATTATGGAAATAATAGTAACTTTTATAGCTTCCGATTTTTATGGCCTGATATGAATGATTAAAAACTAATTGTCCAGAAGCCTCTTGCTGTTTGAAAGAGAGGCTGCTCTGCTGTTCTATAGCACACTGAGCTTCTCACAGGGGGTTGGAGGAAGGACATTGTCCTGCAGTGTTCTTGGGCCACAAGAAAGAGAACTGCTAGTAGCCAAGTTATTTGAAAGGAATAAAGAAGGGGGGTCTGTGTAAAAGGAGGCACAGAGGGGCATCTGTCCAGGAAGTGAAGACAAGACTGAAGGCCTGCCTTTCCTTCATATGAGTAAGTATGAGTTAAAAACTACCGTGGCAGCTGGCAGCTCTTCAATCCAAGATGGTGGACCAAGTTGCCACTAACCATGACTCTCTAGACGAGTGGTGTTTTCTGTTGTTGCTGTTAGTTTTTGTTTGTTTGTTTGTTTCTTTCTTTCTTTCTTTTTTTGAGACAGAGTCTCACTCTGTTGCCTGGGCTAGAGTGCCGTGGCGTCAGCCTAGCTCACAGCAACCTCCAACTCCTGGGCTCAAGCAATCCTTCTGCCTCAGCCTCTCAAGTAGCTGGGACTACAGGCATGTGCCACCATGCCCGGCTAATTTTGTCTATATATTTTTAGTTGGCCAATTAATTTCTTTCTATTTTTAGTAGAGACAGGGTCTCGCTCTTGCTCAGGCTGGTCTGGAACTCCTGACCTTGAGCGATCCTCCCGCCTCGGCCTCCCAGAGTGCTAGGATTACAGGCGTGAGCCACCACGCCTGGCCAGTTTTTGTTTCTTTCAATGTGAAGAGAACCGTAAGCGATTTTCTTAAGGAAGCATAATGTTAGATTGAGAACTGTTCGGTAATATTTAAAGACCAGAAAGTGATGAACTTTGCCTTTAAGCATTGACTTCAAAATTATATCATGACTTAAATGTATCAAACAAAAGTTAGTATTTGTGTTATATTTTCTTTTATACATATTTGTGACCGTAAGGATTCCCTTCCTGTTTCTCTCTAATTTTCATGCTTGGTCGACCTCTGAAATGGATGCTTAACAGAGTTCTCTTGGTGGTGCCACCCCTCACTGAGGCCTGGAGCTCAGGAGGCAGTGTTCACGAAAGGGCTGTCTCTTATCAACCCAGGGTCTAGGCTGGAGGCAGGGTGGGGCGGCCTATGAGCTAGCGTTCTTTGCTACAACAGAACTGACTAGCTGATTTCAGTAATGGGGAAATTTATAAATGTGAGAGAATGGACAGGCCCAACAGGAAGTCTGGAACTCAAAGCTTGGAAAAGATCAGGCCTGGGGGATCTCTAGGGTCTGGGCAGCAGTGTCATGGCATCACTGCTGGGAGCAATGAGCCCAGCTGCCTGCCTTTGTTGTATCACCCTGCTGAAGTTTAAATTCCTACAAAAGAGAGAGTCTGAACGTCCTTAGCTAGATGGAGGGAGATGCTTTGTTCACCAAAGGCTTCATGCAGTAGTTCTCCAGGGCAAAAGTGAGGGGTTCCTGTCAGAAGGAGGGATTAGGGGCCAAGATGGCAAGAAAGACAGATATACAAAGTTGGGAGGAATAAACAAGGACTGAGAATCTGGTTTTCTCCAAGTTCCTCCCATGGCAAGATAGATTTGAGTGTGTGATTCAGTTGTTGGGATGACCCTGACTTGTGCCTCTTCACCTGTGCCACTCCTGTGTGCACCTTAATGAATGCTACTTTGGTGTTTTAGTCAGCTCAGGCTGCTATAAGTGAATAGCATAGACAGAGAGGCTTAAACAATAAACATTTATTTTTCACAATGCTGGAGGCTGAGAGGTCTGAGATCAAGGTGCCAGCAGATCAGGGTCTGGTGAGGGTGCTCTTCTTGGCTTGCAGATAGCTGTCTTCC
This sequence comes from Lepilemur ruficaudatus, assembly GCA_963574885.1. NCBI lineage: Eukaryota > Metazoa > Chordata > Mammalia > Primates > Lepilemuridae > Lepilemur > Lepilemur ruficaudatus. Next base: position 25,873 of record CAUYRT010056649.1, read on the forward strand.
CAATGTATCCTCACATGGCAACAGCAGAGGGAGGAAGCAAGCTCTTCTGTCTCTTCTTAGAAGGGCACTAATCCCCTTCATGGGTGTTCCACCTTCATGACCTAATCACGTCCCAAAGACTCTACCTCCTAACACCATCAAATTGGGGATTGGGGGTTAAGATTTCATCCTATGAACATTGGGGGGTGGGTGGTGATATGAACATTCAGTCCATAACAGTGAGTATAATTGCCAAGGAGATGTTGATTATTTGTTTATTTGACTTTGTTTTGTTTTGTACCTAGAAGATTTGCTGCACCTGTAATGGAAACTAAGGAATGCTGTCAATACCATTTAATGCTTTTATAAAATTATCATATTCAGTCGTTTCAGAACCATTTCTTTCTTTCCCCTTGCCCCCATCCTTTGCATACACCTCATATGTACACACACAGTTCTGGGAAGTGGTTCCAGATACACAGTGGAAATGATGGAAGGTGATAACAGGTATGATGGTTTCCCAGCTGCCACAAACATACTAGTCATCAAAAGATAGAAAGGAAAAATCAGACTTTTTTGTGATTCTTGACCCCTCACTCCCAGTGCATTAGTTCACATGGATTTAGCATGATTGGCCCTGCTGGCAACCTTTTAAATGTTTGACTTTACTGTGGATGAAAAAAAAAGCTTTCTACTAAAGTTGATACACTTTGTTACCCCTGCATTGACCACAAGATGCATGTAAAAAAGCAACAAATGCTCTTTTTTTCATTTTGTGTAAAGAAAATTCTAAACAAAGTTTGGTTCTTTTAGCTTAAGACAGAATTGTAAGATAACTGTCTTTTGTAAACCTTGTGGCAATCACAACCTAGCTGAGAATAAATGTCGTAATTCTAAAGTATTTGGGGGATATTTAACCTTGAAAATTTGAGTTTCCATCATCCACTGGTGGCTGTTTCTCTTAGTAACAAGGGTTAACATTTATTGAGAAATTGTTATCTGTCAGGCACTGGACTAGATGTGTTTTTTTCCCCCATGAAAAAGTTTATTTAATTTCCACAAAAATCTTAGGAGGCCTGTCCCATTATCTCAGTTTTACAGATGATGAAACTGAGGCTCAAAAAAAATAAAGTAATATTTTCAAGGCTATGTAGCTATTTAGAGGTGGAGGCTGGTTTTTAATTCAGGAAGGAGATAGACTCATAATCACCACACCACACTGTGTTTCTTTTCTCTTGCTTTGGGGTAAAATTTAGAAAACACATTAGCTATGTGTTTTCTTCCTTTTTGCAGGGACCTTCTCCCATTCAAGTTGGGGTGCTGTGGCATCCACTGCTTGGGAAAGGGTTGTTGTATAATACAGGACCCCTCTTGGAGGCAATGGAAAATGAGTCAAAATCTTGGTTTTTGAGTTTCAGAATGGTCCAGGTATATGAGAAGATGATTTGGAAGGGTACTAAGTATAGTTCATTAATAGAACCAGTACCCACCTCCCCCCAACTTTGTAATGTTTGCTGGTGAGGGAGGGACAATGCATAAAAGTGGACAGACTGGAACTGAAGCTGGAAGGATGCTTCTGGGTCCTGGGAGGGGCCTCTCAGATTGTGCCCCAGCGTAAGGGTAGGGCACAGGGACGGAATACTCAGATTTGTTTAGGAGCTCAGAAGAGGTCTATGACTCCTTTCTGTTGAAAATTCAGAAAAGCTGCAAGATGCTGCTTTTTTTTTTTTTTTTAATGACAGGGAGAGACTTTTTCCACAATAGTGAGAGAGCAGAGGACCTCTTGAATGGGGTCCCTGAACCTGAGACTCCTGTAGACACCCTGAACCTTTCAGGCTGGCTTGGAGATCCACAGAATGTTTTTCCAGAGTCATGGAAAACTGGTAGACCTGCCCAAGGAGTCAGGCACCTAAAGAGCCATGCGGCAAGCTGAGGAGGGGAAGACAGGATTTCCAGTGAGCCAAGATCAGGCAGGGGAAGGATAAGTCACTCAGCACCACTGGTGTTGGGAGAAGCCAGTGACTGAAGGCCAGGAATCTCCCTTGCCCCTACCACCTCACACCTGTCCTGGCATTATGCAACTCTTGAATTGAGACATAAGCCCCAGGCCAGTGTACTTTAAGGGGAATCTTCAGTTAACTGATATTAATTTGCCACTTGGTAGAATAGGGTTTAAAGTAGAAATTAAGCTCTATAAAAATTAGAACAGTTGTATCTCATGTACACCTGAGTTTTGCCTGAGATTTGTACCCTCTAGACTCCAAAGAGCCCACCAAGCCCTTTGCTTAGAAATTTCGTAAAATATAATAAAGTGGAAAGAAAATGTTTAATGACTAAATTTAGGCCAAATAAAGTCAATGAGGTAACCTATTCTCTCAAATAGGTAGTCCTCCCTTTGCATAGTTCCCATATGCAGGAATTCCAGTTACTACAGTTTAGTAAAATAACACCAGTCCCCCTAAAACAGGGTTCCCATTTTAGTCACCAGGGTGTACTAACCCTGCGTTATTGCCTGGAGTACACACTTTACTGCTCTTCAGCCCACAGATCATTATGTAAAGAACAGATCACATCATAATCAGTGACCAGTCACATCACTTTATTCAAAGTCCGTCAGTGACTGGTCACTGCACAGCTGTTCTTCAGTTCATGGTCAGAAAGCAAAGTGCACAGTTTTGCTGTCTCCTTGTCTCCAATGACAAACTCACGTGACATTCTGCAAAAACTAGATACTTGAAGCAGGGGAATTCGCCAACAAAAATGAAGGTGGAGCAAAGAAACAAAAAATGATGGAAGTGAAATTCAAAAGTGGTTATGACAAAAAGAGGAGGATGTCTTGGAGGAAGTGACAGTGAAAAACAAAAACAAAAACAGAACCAAAAAAATCTCCAAAAACCCAAACCAAAAGAATTCTTCACATTAAAGAAACTCTTAGTGATATCACATGACATTTAAACTATAAAGAGTGAAATGCTGAAGCTGACCCAAACTTAGAAGAGAACATAACAATTCAGTAAGACACAGAATAGATATTTCCTCCATATCCTGTTATATAATGAGAAAGGGGCAAGAACTGCTTAAAGTACTCTTGATAAGATTTTTGCAAGAGTAAACACTTTAAATTTCAATATTTCTAGTTTTTCAAATTGTAGAGTACAAAATAAATCTTAATTTTCTATCGTTTTCATTTCTCCTTATACTTACAATCGACAGTAAGAGATGATTTATTATTTTGACAAAAATTTTAAAGGTCACAGAATAGTCATAACTTTTCCCATAGATGATTAAGACCATTTGTGTGATTTCAGCTTGCATGGTCATTTCTGTGGTTCCACACCACTGTGCAATGTGAGGACTGTCTGGATACAGAAATATTCCTTTACCTGCATGTGTAAAATCCACCTGAAAACATCTCCATCTCAAAATACTGCACACCTAAATAGTCTCATGCTGCTCTCAAGGTCAAGAGTTGCCCTGAAATTGGTTTTCTGAGAAAGAACAGCCATGTGAACTATGCCCTGAGGCCTTTTGAGTCCTAGGAGCAGGGTTAGTAAATGCCTTCTCTCCAATAAGCCTTCAGTTTCCTGTTGTCCCTCTCTGTTGCTTAACAGTCCTGAGTGGTTGTCACTGCTCATTTTTGGTATTAACACATCATCTCATAAGTGGACTGATGGTCATTGTGTGGGATGTTCACAGACCCAGATGTTTACACTCCAGTCATTACTACTCATTCTCCCTGTCAAGTTTCACGTAGAAATATGCCTTGAGGGATGTGAAACAATCAGACACTTATATTAGCAGAGAGGGTAACAGATGTGTTCTTCTTTTATTGTCTCTGGGGTTCTTTTAGATCATCTGAAATGACTACATGAAGTTTAAAAATATTTCACCAAAAATGCTTAATGCAAGGAAAAGTTGTGTTTTCCACACACAATATTTGTCAAGACAACCTTCAAGTGCTCTTAGACAAAAGAAAGGTTAACGCTTTTAAATATAGGACTGTATAGGTGCAAAACCATTCTTGCCTGAAAACCCTTTAAACGAACTTTTATAGGTAAATATCTATGTCTGTAGGAAAGGAAGAAAAGAAAAACAGAGGAATTGGGGAAGTGGATATTTGTTAGGTAGCTTATCAATTTTAGTCTTTTGCAAGACTAGTGAGCTTATTTTATCATTTCATGAAAGGCATACAAAGTAATAGGTATTTGTGTGTGCCTGTGTGTGTGTGTGTGTGTGTGTGTGTGTGTGTGTGTTTTCTTGGCACATTTGAATGAAGAACAGATGATCAACTTTTCCTTTTTTTAAATTTTTTTCTCTTTATTCTACCCACAACACATATATACAGTATTAAACTTTTTGAGTATGGAAAATTCTCTTTTATACCTATAGTAACTTCTCATTCAAGAAACTTCAGGCACATTCCTAATATTCTAGTCATTAATCTATACAATCCTCTATCAAACTTGTGCTAACTTTTCATTTTAAATGGGAAAAATTTGGATGATTTTTATTTCTACCCCAGCATAATGATGTAGTTGATTTATAAGAATGTTGCTAAATATCATGCCTTTGAGGAACCCTAGATGATTTATTTGTCTATTTTTTAGCTTTGGAAAATCACACCACACTTGTGCTGACTGGAACAGTTCAAAGTGGTGGTCCAAATGCTGGCACTAAATAAATAAATCCAGGTATGCATTTATAAAGAATGAGACTGTGACCTGAGATACTCTTTAACTTCTGTGCCAAGAGATTACTAAGTCTTAGGATCTTAGATGAGGTAGGCCCCTTACAGATAATCCAAAATTTAAATAAATTGAGGAACTGAGGAAGAAGAGATAAACTCTGGTACAAGATCACAATCTGCTGAATGATCAGTTGATTGGACTTCTAATTCTAGACATATTACAGTAACTTATATTAGAGTTAACTTCCTGCTGTAAATAATTGTAAAACTAGACAAATTATATGAAGATATAGTTTTTCAGGCATTGGAAATAGGCAGCGTAAGGCTGTGATCCCTGGAAGAAAAGATATGAGGTGAACTTCATGTTTACCCCAGCTTTCTGATGAGTGGTACTTTCCAGACTGTGGTTAAGGGAGGTAAGGCTCAAGTGAAGAGTGTCAGTTTTGCTGAGAAAGCAGAGATCAGAATTTATGTCTGCTAAGGCAGCTGGATTATGCAGGCCAGGGTTCTATAGAGGAGAATGCTGCAAGTGTTGAGTCCAAGAAGTCTGTGTGGAGCCCCCCCCTTGAGCTCTTGACCAAGGCTTAGACTATGAATGTGTAGGGTAAGATTCTGCAGGGACTAGCAGAGAGAGCCACTGGGATCAGAAAGCTGAATGAAGCTCTCACAGGTCATGAAGTGCTGGAGGACATTGAAGTTTTAGCCCAGCCAAAGTGGACAGACCACATTGAGCATCTGACTATTTAGCTGAGACCTCCAAAAGGCCATATTTTAGGAGTAAGGACTGCATTTTATAGTAAAGGCACACTCTCAATTAGAGAATACACTGAAATAGAACCATGCTAACAAAGCCCAAATTGTCTGGCTGGATCAAGAGGATCTGCCAGTAAATTATCTGACTACCAGAACTACACTGAACATCATTTAAAGGAAGACAGTATAATCCAAACTCTCTACAATGTATTATTCACAATATGTAACAAATAAAATATTATTAAATATGTGAAGAGTCATCAAATTATAACCCATAACCAAAAGAAACAGTTAATTGAAATAAATCCTGAAATGGCCAAGATTTTGGAATTAACAAAGATTTTGTAACAGCTATAGTAAATATATTCAATAATTTAAAGGAAATGATGCTCAAAATAAATGAAAAGATGGGAATCTCAGCACGAAGTGGAAAATATGCAAAAGAACCAAATAAAAATTTTAGCATTGCAAAATACAATATCTGAAATAAAAACTGTACTGAGTGGGCCTAAAAGCATATTGAATAGTGCAGAACAAAGAGTCCATGAACTTCAAGAAAAGCCAATAGAAATTACTCAAACTGAAGAATACCAAGAAAAAAAGGTGTGTGTGGGGAGAACAGAGCCTCAGAAATCTGTGGAAAAACATCAAGTAGTCTAAGATATGTGGATGTAAATTCCCAAAGGAAAGGAGAAAGAGAATGGGGCAGAATAAATAAACTATTTAAAGAAATATTGGCCCCAAATTTCTTAAACTAGATGGAAAACATTGATTTATAGATCCAATTCAAGCAGGATAAATACGAACTAAATGAAATTTAAGTATGCAATAATCAACTTGCTGAAACAAGAGATAAAGAAAAAAATCTTAAAGGCAGCCACAGGGGGAAACTTTAAGAAGAAAGAAAGAAAGAAAGAAAGGGAGAAAAAAAAAAAAAAAAGCATTACATGATGGGGAACAATGATAAGAATGATTACTGACTTCTCATCAGAAAAAATAGGAATTAGACAATGAAGTGATATCTTTAAAGTTCAGAAAGAAAAAAAAATAACCTGTCAACCTTGAAATCAATATATAGTGAAAATATACTTAAAAATGGGAATGATATGAGACATATCAGATAAATAAAATTTGAGAGACGTCATTATCAATAGACCCATACTAGATGAAATGTAAAAAGAATGGAAGCAAACTTCCTCAGTGTGATAAACAGTATCCTACAACCCCCCCCCCACAGCTAACATCACACTCAATGGATGTTAGTGGGAAAACACTGAACAGATTTATTCTAAGATGAGAAACAAGGCAAGGACATCCACTGTTATAGATGTCCACTTTCACGACTTGCATTTAGCATTGTATTGGAGGTCCTCAACAGCACAATAAGGCTAATATAAATAAACAATAATGAAAGGCATAAAGATAAAATACTCAAAATCATATTTATTTGCAGATGATATAATAGTGTGTGTAGAAAATCTTCAGAAAACTACTAGAACTAATAAAAATGATTGAGTAAAGTCACTGGATACAAGGTCAATACTTAAAATTATTTGTATTTCTATGTTATAGCAACAAATAATTTGAAAATAAAATTTAAGTAAACAGTAACCTTGTAACACAATCCATACAATAAATATAAATAAATTTAGCAAAAGATATTCAGGACTTCTATACTGAAAACTTCAAAACAATGCTGACGGTAGTTAAATGAAACCTAAGTAAAGGAGAGTTTTACATTGCTCCTGGATGAAAGACTAAATATTGTTAGGATGTCACTTTTGCCCAGATTGATTTATAGATAGACTCAGTACCATTACAGTCAAAATTATAATAACCTTCTCTTCCTTTTTTTTTTTTTGAGAAAATGGCTGATTCTATAATTTTTATAAGAACTGAAAAAGACCTAGAAAAGCTAAAACAATTTTGAAAAAGATCAAAGTTGGAAGAATTAAACTACCTGATTTGAAAACTTACTATAAACCTACAGTAATCAAGACGATATATTGCTGGCATAAGGATAGAAAAATATATTAATGGTACAGAATAGAGAGTCTAGAAATAGATCCCGATATATATGGTCAATTGATTTTTGACGAAGATGCCACTACAGTTCAATGGAGGAATGGAAAATATTTTCAACACATGGATACATGTATGGAGAAAAAAATGAATCTTGGTCCCTTCTTCATATGATACACAAAAGAGAGAGTATAAACTTAAAGATAAGAGTATAAATCTTCCAGAAAACAACATAGAATACCACTGTGAACTTGGTACAGCAAAGGTTCTTAGATAGAATGCAAAAGGCATGAACCACAAGATTTTAAAAAATTATTAAATTAAGCTTAATCAAAATTAAAAAATTCTAATCATCAAAAACACCATTAAGAAAAGAAAAGGTGGCCGGGCACAGTGGCTCATACCTGTAATCCTAGCACTCTGAGAGGCTGAGGCAGGAGGATCGCTCAAGGTCAGGAGTTCAAAACCAGCCTGAGCAAGAGCGAGACCCCATCTCTACTAAAAATAGAAAGAAATTAATTGGCCAACTAAAAACATATAGAAAAAAAAATTAGCTGGGCATGGTAGCACATGCCTGTAGTCCCAGCTGTTTGGGAGGCTGAGGCAGGAGGATCGCCTGAGCCCAGGAGTTTGAGGTTGCTGTGAGCTAGGCTGATACCATGGCACTCTAGCCCAGGCAACAGAATGAGACTCTGTCTCAAAAAAGACGAAAAGAAAAGAAAAGGTGAGCAACAGGCTGTAAAAAAAAAGTTGTAAAAAATTCATCTGCCAAACAATTTTATCAAGATGTAAAGAATCCCTACATATTAATAACAAAAAGACAAACAACTGTATAAAAATGATAAAGAATTTTAAAAAGAAGACAGGCAAATGATCAGTGAGTACTATAAGTAGTGTAAATGGACTCAAAATTATTTGTCATCAGAAAAATGCAAATTAAAGCACAATGAGACAGGCTTTCAGAAGAATTAGAATGGTTTTTGTTCAAAACGACTCATACCACTAATTAAACATTTGTGAAGACATGTGTTAATAGAAATTGGATCTCCCACCCATCATTGGTGAGAGTATAAAATAGCATAATAATTTTTGGAAATTGGTACTCTTTTATAAAGTTAAATGTAAATAACCTCCATAACTGTACAGTTCCAGTCCTGTTTTTTAACCCAAGAAAGATTTAAGCATGTCTACAGAAGTCTTGTACAAGAGTGTTCATAGCAGTTTCATTCATAAGTCCCAAATCAGAAATGGCCCAATGTCCATCAACAGGAGGATGCGTAAGCAAACTGTGGTATAGTCATACAACAGAATACCACTTAGCAATAAAAACAAATGAACTAATGATATACTGAACCATATGAATGAATCTCAAAAACAATACATTGAGCAAAAAAGGGAAGACTCAAAAGAATAAATACTGTATGATTCTGTTGATATGAAATTCAAGAAAAGATAAAAGTACTCTATGGTGAGATTTTGAAATGAAAACAGTGGTTGTTTGGGGGTTGGAAGGGGTTGAGTAGGAGTGTGTATGAGGAAACTTTATGGGGAGATGAAAATTTTCCATATCTTAATTTTGTTTTTGGCTACATGGTGTTTACATTTACTTAAGGTCTAGGATTTCACTGCATGTAAATTTTACCTAAATAAAAACAAGTTGAAAATTTCATTGAGTCAAAGGTTTTTCAGATAAACTAAATAAGTTCTGGAGCCAAAAAAAATCGCAGTTATTTGAAACATTTGCAAAATATGTGGAAAAAATAACATTTTAACTAAACAAACTTAATACCCACAAACATTATGTAGGGGGTGAGGTGAAGTCAGGGAAATCGTCATCCATAAATGCTTACAAGCTCAGAGTAGTAGCTATGTAAAGTAAGCATCCTCCCCGCCCCACCCTTCGTCTTCTGTTCTGTTGGACTCAGTGATCTTATTCAAAAGTCTGGGTTAGTTTTTTCATGTTAGTTAGTTTTTTCATGTCAGTAATTACTCTGGTTTGTCTACGATTCTATTTTATTGTAGGTAAAAAAGGGATCCAAAAAGGTACAAGGAGTCTGTGAACACCACAAAATAGACTCACTCTCTTTGGGTAGAAAGAACAGACCCGTTGGAGGCCGGCTGGAAAATCTGGCTCAGACTAGGGAAAAAGGCTGGGAGGGTAGTGAAGCAAAGAAAATCAACCACTAGATAATGTTTTCCCTGCCAAGTAAACCCTGTGGCTTAGAAAAGTCTATGTGATCTGGCCATCGCTTACCTTTCTGATCTCTTCTCCTCTTCCCTTTGCTCACTCTGCTGCAGTCACGTTGGCCTCATTGTGATTCCTTAACAGACCCGGCATGCTCTTACCTCAGGGCCTTTGCACTTGCTCTGTACTTTGCCTCAAATTCCTTCTCTCTAGATAACCACAGATCCCACTCTTTCACCTCCTTTACGTTTTTGCTCACATGTCATCTTCTCAATGAGGCCATCTTTGACCACGACAATTAAAATTGAACATCTCCCCTTTATCTGACTCTCCTTCCTCCCCTTCTTTCCTTCTTAGTTTTTTCTGTAGCAGTATCACCTTCCCATGGTCTATACCATTTACTTATTGATTTTGTTTATTGTTTGTTGCTATGGATCCATAATGTCTAGGTTTGAAAGCTGGGTCTGCTAGTTCCTGGCCGTGTGACCTTAAGGAAATCACCTAACTTCTCTGCGTCTAAGTAAAATGGCTACCTACCTTATATGATTGTTGTGAGGGTTAAATGAGTTAACACCATAAAGCCTTTAGAACAGTGCCCAGCATGTTTAACTGCTCAGTAAATATTAGTTATTGCTGCTATTGAGTAATCTACGGATAACTTTTCTTGTTTAGGCATTGTTCAAGGTCCTGTGTATTGTTAAAAGGGAATTTAAAACTAGGGTTCTATCTAACCATCAGAAAATTTATAATTGAATTTTTATGCAGTTCCCTTTCCCCAGAAAACCCTTTTGCACTCTACTTACTGAATTTCTTTAAGACCCAGTTCAAAGATGACCTCCTTGGTGAGGCCACCCCATTTTCTCCAGGTGGAGTAAGTTCTCTTTGTCCTGAATGTAAAGCATTCATTTATTCACTTAACTGCAAGCATTTATTGAATATGTAATCACGGGCCAGTAGAGGGACCAGGGATAAAGAGAAGATTAAGACATGGGCTTTGATTTTGAGGGGTTTGTATCACAAATTCCTCTTACAGTGCTTGTCTGGCCCATGGTATGTACAAATATGTTTATGAAATGATTGAAATAATGGGGTGGGGACAAGAAATGTGTAACAGAGAGACGTAAAAGTGATGATGATGATGATGATGGTAGTAACAGCTAGTACTTGTGGAGCAATTACTTTTCTAAGTACTGCACATATTTTATCTTAATTTAATCTGTATAGCAACAGAAACAGCAAGGTATTATCATCCACAGTTTATGGATGAGTAAACAGGCTTAGAGAAGCTAAGCAATCTGTCCGGGCACAGGGCTATGACTGCAACTCAGGACTGTTTGCTTCCAAAGACCATTTTTGTCCACTATTCTAGACATCAGAAAGATTCTGGCTGGTATCATTCTGGAAACATTTTGTGGTCAACTACTTGTATCTGAGTATTTGGTATCTCTTCTCCTGCTATTTTTCTTTCTTTAAACTCTTCAGACACAGTTATGGATAAAAAAGTTGTGGACCAATGGCTCCAGGGAGTCGTGTTTCAATTAGCAAATTTGAAGGCAGTGTGGTCAGCTCTCCGGATTCTGACACAACCTATTCTCTCCTTTTTCTTTTTTTCAGTATAGTTTAAAATGTGCTGATAGAGAATTGGACTGCTGACGGTAGCACCAACCTACCCATCAAAAAGAAGGAGGCTGTAGGGAACAGTTAGGAAGAACATAAAGATATTCCTTTCCATTTTTTAAAAGCCTTTACTGATGGAAAGAGAGCGAGAAAGATAGGAGATGGTCCAAGGGGGCCTTGCATTTCATGACTTTAAAGGTACTTAGCGTGGGGCAAGAAGTTATTTTTCTTTTTTGGCTTCTCTAAATAAGGCTAGACAGATCATCTTAGAAAACAAAGGAGGGTTCTATTTTAGCAACTAATGCAATGTAAGCCTAGGAAATTGTTATATACTCTGATATGTTTCAGTGGATATCTATCTAGAAAGAACTTTTTTGGGGAGGGTATAAAATCATGTCATTTTAATGTTCAAACTTTAGATAAAATCCCCAATTTTTCTATCAAATGAACTAGTCAAGATGAAAATCTGAGTTTATTTTATTAGACTTTTCTCAAGAATGCTTCGATTACAAGATGCCAACATACTCTGTAAAGATGGTTATTTGCTTGAGAATCAGTATACACAGAACAAAATAAGCATCTTAAATGATTTTTAAGAAAAATATTAGCCAGTCTGTTAAATAAGTCAGGAAAAGGAATGGTAGCATGTAACATTTTAAGCGACCTCAAGAGTGGATTCACTTTGAGGCAAATGTGTGTCATCTTAGGAAGGATAGTTTGCTTCTTTAGCCCTGAGATAGGCCCCCAAAAATCAATCAGTTTGAACCATACCCCAAAAGTCAGTTTAAAAATTGTGTTCTTATTAACACTTCCCCCAAGAAAATCTATATGTATCAATATTAGCAGAATTATTGTAAAAGAATAGATTTGATAACATTAAATGAAATGGTGAAGACCTCTAATATTAAAATTAAAGTTATGTATGAAAGAAAATAGACAAGGCAATTCTCATATAATCAGATTATTAGAATATCAGAATTACTATTAACTTAGAATTGATATTATTGTATTGATGCTCCACCTTTTTTATAGCAAATCTTAAAAAATTAAATTCCTTCAATTCTCTGTATTCCACACTAAGCAATTTATGTATTGCCTATTTTCAGAGATTGTTGTATTTAATACTATTTTTGGATACCATAGTAATTATGTCCTTAAATATTGGATGTAAAAGTCTAATTACATAGGTCATATTAAATCTAGTTTGTAATGTGGTTTAAGTAGCTTTGACTCCAATTTTGAGATTTCCTTGAGATTTTGAGATTTCCTTTTCTCTCAGAACCCAATTGATAATATTGTTGCATTGCTTTCCATTGAGTTTATCATTCCTGGAGCAGAACTATTATTAGACTGGAATATAAGCAGGGTGATAATGGGAATAATGTTAGATTAGAAAAGGCAGTCAATACTCTTTGCTGGATGAATGAATAAGAGTTTGACAGTGCATCTTAACATTTAGTGATCATAATAATTATACCACCACCATTTATTGTGCCATACCTTAGGCATGTAATTTTTGCTTTATATATGAATTTTATTTTCACTAAGACTAAGATTGGAGAGTTTAAATACCTTGTCCAAGTTCAAGTGCCCAGCAAGTGGTAAATTCAAGCTCAGTTTGCTCTTCCAGAAGCTGCTCCCTTTCCCTTGTTCGGCAGTATTTTTTTCCATCAGGAGCATGCTCTCCAGACTGGGCATTGTTAGTGGAAAGGGTGAGTGGATTGTTGGGGCCCTCCTCCCTCAGCCCCTGAGCGGCATCCAAGCCCTTTAGATCTGGAGCTGTGAGGTGGTGGGTCGGGCACTGAGTCACTCAGTGACTTTCTAACAAGTGATCTTTCTAACAAGAGCTCACGAATGTGCTTCTGCTCTACAAATGTTCTCCCTTCCTCCGCAGGGTTGTCAGTGCTGAGCTGACGCCTTACAAGCAATATGATGTAAAGTTTGCCCTTTTCTGGGCAAAAAGTTTGCCCTCATCAGTATTTTCATCAAATGGCAGGGAGAAGAATATTGGAGCTGTGAGGCAAACACCATTTTGAATTGAAAGTCATTTTGACTTTGCATTTTTAATTGTATTAACAACAATGAGCTGGAGTTACTTAGAAAGTGTCTATGACTTGGCCTAGTTGATGGACTAATTCACTGAATAATTTTTTAAAATTAAAATTTATAGCCTTTTGTTTATTTGTCTCTGCCCTTTGTCCTTTGTCCTTTGAACCAAGCCAAACCAACCAAATGACACAAAAAAGACCAGGTTTGTATATTGAATCTAGAATGTTTTGAATCTAAGGAAATACTTATTCACCTTTAGTTTGGATGAATATATCTATGGGTACTAGATTTTAATGCCATTGGTCTGAATGTGAGTATTCATGTGCATTTACTTAGATTAGATATCAAATGTGGAGTAGACTGCTTAGGGTTACATGACTCAGGACACTGTCATGACTGTTTGTCTTTGTGTTTTGGTACCTGAGCAGACATTTCATCCTAACACCATGTCCTCTAGCTTATAAATATATTTTATTAGTGGTACATAAATATTGAGAACAAATATCAAAATGTGCTATGAAGCTCTTCACTTTAATAAACTATAAAATAATGAATGGTAAAGTTTTTAGTCTGTTTTATTAATTATTATGGATAGCAACACTTCAGTTCCCATGAGAGGACAAATTATAGTCACGCATTGCTTAACAACGGGATACATTCTGAGAAATGTGTCATTAAGTGATTTTGTCATTGCCCCAGCATTATAGAGTATATTACACAAACCTAGAGGGTATAGCTGACTACACACCTAGGCTATATGGTGTGGAGCCTATTACTACTAGGCTATAAGCCTATACAGCCTGTGACTGTACTGAATATTATAGGCAATTGTAACATAATAAGTGTTTGTGTATCTAAACATAGAAAAGGTACAGTAAAACTACGGTATTATGACCCTATGGGACCGCTGCGGTATACACTGTCTGCTGTTGACCGAAGAGCCATCATGCCGAGAATGACTGCGATAAGACTCCTCCCCGCAATTTTCTTAAACCCTAAAATAGAAACCATTTAATCTTAGTCAGAGTTTTTGTTTAACACGTTTTTCCTTCAGCTTGGGTGCAACTGTCAAACTTACTTCTGGATGACTTATAGAAAATGAAAAGTAATTGAATAATACACTTACTCCATGAATTAGGAAACATGCGGCAGCTGAGCAAATATTGCCTACTCAGCATTCCTTCCTGTCGTCTAATCCTTTTTACTTGCAATTAAAAAAAAAAAAGTCCCAATTTTCATACCTCAAACAGACTTCTTGAAATACATTTGAAAACAAGAGCCAGTTGCCAGAGGGAGCAGGGTTCACCAGTCCTGTTCCCACCGTCTCGGCTTGCCTGGAATGCCGGCGGGGTGGTGGCCACGCCTGACAGCCGCGGGCTCAAGTCGGCGTGAAGGCCGAGGGCTCGGGGCCGATGACACACCTCTGGAAGCGCGCCCAGTGGAAACACGGAGCGGCATGGGTACGCTTTCATGCCAAAGATTTTCGGGAACCGGTCCAAAAACATCTTCTGTAAGAGGAAATGAAAGAGGAAATAACTTGTTATTCCAAAGGGGTGAGCGGGTTGGGGTGAGAGTTGAAGGAAGGGTTGAAAAGAGAGAAAAATAATTGAGCTGTGAAGGTGAGGCTGGGCCTAAGAGGGGAAGTGAGCAGTCGGAGCTGGAAATGTTCATAAGCTCGCAAAGACAAGGAGGAAGTAGGCACTGCTTGGAAGGTAAACACACCATAATGGAAAGGGCAGCCTTGCCAAGAATAACAACATCAAGATAATTAAAGGAAAAGGCTAACGTAAATGTGAGGAAAAAGGGAAAACGCTGAACAGGTCTTAAATATCAGAACATGCCAACTCATCATTTTGTAATTGACAACATAAACAGGAAAAGGAAAGAAAGGCATTATGCAGCTACGCACACGGGTATTCCACCCTGTGATATCTGTGTTATCACACAGCTTTCTGTTGGCTCAGGTATAATGGGACGTATTGGGTGGGGTGAGAATTATAACTCCCATTGTTTAGCTCTCTGGGTCCGGTATGTTCTGTGTATTTGTCAGAAGGCCATGATACCAGGATACTTAATTAATTTCCTGAATTGTGTTATTTTGTAGTGTTAATGTCTGTAATTTAGTGGGCTATAAAACCAAGCCATATATCTCTTTTATATATAACATTTTCTTCAGCTCTTTTCATACTAACTAATGGAGTGCCTAAAAAACAATTTTAAAAGATGATCAAGCTTATTAAGTAGCTTACTAACCACACACATCACATTACATAACACCCCGCTCTATTCTGTTCTGTAAGCAGTTAATGTCAAGCTCTAATCTGTGTTTTCTTTTAGTTCTTAAGCATTCCACAATCTTCTTTCTAGAATAAAACTGTTCAGAAGACTGAAAGCTTCTCCAGGGAGAAAGGAGTTATAAAGTCCACACGCAAATAAAAATAACATGTACTATTTAGTACAGAGATCCAAATTAGACTTCTAATTTGGTCAGATGAAAGCAATGTTGGAATCGCTTCCCTAAATTATTACCCAAAATAATGCTTATATGTAACTTCACTTATTGTAAAAGAGTATAAGACCAGTAAATATAGTTTCCTGTGTGATGAAATTCACCAATATAATTTGTCTTTAATGCTTCTCTTTAACAAAATTCTCCTGAAGGATTGTTCTATGTGTATCTAGATTTAGAACACTAGGCACACACCACTGCAAAAAAGTATATCAATACATAAAGCTCTAGGAATGGTATGTAAGTAACCAAACTTGCTATTGCTTTATTTCCTCTCTTTGGTTAATTTTATGATGTTTAATCTCATTTGACCCTTCAAAAATATTTTCATAAGTTGTTTCTTTACTGGTACATAGCATTGCTTACACAGCAGTTCATAGAATCATAAAAGCTTGACATATTTCTTCTTTTTTGCCAGGAGCAATTGGTGACAAATCAGATAAAATAGAAACTTTAGCCTTGGCTCTTTCACTACCATAGGAACGTCAGGATTTATCAATATTATCTACGTCTTCTCAAAACGTAAAGAATGTAAAGAACCAAGGAAGACATTTGAATGGACAAGCTGTTTTAAAGGCAGAAAATCTATTTGGCTATCACACAAGCAGGTGTGCTGGAGTCCTGGAGATACAATCTAGACCTGGCTTTGTCACAAACTACTTGTGTAACAGAAGGAACATATCAGGTAAGAAGGGAGAAAAAGAAAGGCTGCCTTCTAGCAAGGCTGGGGAGATGACTAGAGGGGAAGAAAGAACAAGGTCTGAGAGGACGCTTTCCATAAACACTCTTACTTAGTAGATTGTTGTTGGATTTTGGAATTGAGGATACGGGTCTCAATCACCAGGCTATACTGATGCTACTAAAATGTGCTCACCTGGTTATTGGTACCCACTGGAAAAAGATGTTTACTCTATAATTTCTTTTTTATCTTTTTAAGAAGAACTTTGGTTAGGGTTATCCTATTGCATTTGAGGGGAATATTTATGCGCTTGATTTCAGTTTCTTGCTATACATAACTTTGAACCATAATCTTAAAGAATTCGAAGCCCCCTTTTCAACACACCTCAAAAATACAGTGTGGCCCTCGGTTATTTAGGATACTAGAACACAGTGAGTCTGGAACAATTAGAATACGGGAATACCTGGAGTCGTGGATTTAGAAAGAGCCTGAAAACCTGAATCTCCAAATCGTTATCACAATTTTTATTAGAAAAAAGGGAAATAGAGGCAAAAACAAGGTAAAACAACAGATATACAGTACAACTCCATAATGCCCTCATGAAAAACTAAAGTTTGAATTGAACAGTCTTGACTACACACTTCTTTCTATCTTTTAGAAAAGGTTGATTTAAGCACACTCAAGGCAGGTGCTGTGACTCATTCCTCATTGAGTTTCATCCCCAAATTTCAGAATCTATCTTACCTTTTTTTGCACGGAGTAGGAGCTGAATATTTGTTTGTTATATCAAATTGAAATAAGACTCAGATGTTTCTTGTCAGTTAAATCTCCCTGTTCATTGTAAATTCTCAGTTATAGAGAATTGTATAAGTAGTGTTTAAAATGAATTTCCTCTAAAGTCTCTGGGATGCTGAAGTGAGGATATATCAAATCTAAGTTGTATCTTTCTTCCAAGTGGGGTCAGGATAGACAGAGACAGGCATTTGTCTGAGTACATGAACCATGCTTTATGGGTACTCAGAAAATGCCATTTATTTACTGTCCAGGAGGAAAGTGGATTGTAAAAGACAGAGATCACCAGACTGCTGTGTTCTGGCCCCATCTTCAAGGCATCAGGAGAACCTCCAGGAAGAAACACATTTTTTCTTCAGTTCCCTTAGGACCACTTGACAAAATTTAAATGATTTTTTTTCTTCTGGGAACAGATTTTTTTTTTAATGTCACGATCTTATTGTTCATCATAATGTCATAAGAAAAAAATTATTCATAAAACCATTTCTTCCTTTTGCCTCAGAGTGTGATCGGCTGTCAGGATGCGTGAGGGGAAGTCTGTGGGAATAGCAATTACCTAATAACATCCTCTTAAATACATCCTTATTTTATGGGTTGTGTTTGGAACCCACTTCCTTACCCTGCAGGTTTTATGAGTACTTAAAGTTAAGCTTGAATTTTCCTGCTTCTTGGGCAAATAAAAAGTGAAGTCTTAACTTAGTCTGATTTTTTATCCTATGTAAAATTTGAAATGATTATTTTTATTTCATTTGATTAAAAAACTCCATAAAACCATTCTTGCTAGCAGACGCGATTCTCCTCTTTGGTTCCCATTTAGAGAAAGATGGACAATCTTCCATCTTAGCATCTGAAAGACTGCTCTGGGTTGGGGTAAACCATTGGCAAGACCTCTCAGAAGACCTTTTTCTGTGGTCCAGACATGAAAGAGGAGCGATAGCTGGATTTCTGTCTCCTTTCCTCCCAGGGGGAGGGCATGATAACTTACCTTCCCAGGATCAGAATGAAAAAACAATTGTATTATAGTTTCCTGTTGCCACTCTCACAAACTACAAATTTAGTTACTAAAAACAACACAAATCTATTCTCTTATAGTTCTGAAATCAGTTTCACTGGGCTGACGTGTCAGCAGGGCCATGGTCCCTTAGTATGCTCTAGGGCAGCGGTTCCTAACATTTTTGGCACCAGGGACTGGTTTCATGGAAGACAATTTTTCTATGGCCTGGGGGGGTCGGGGAGAGAATGGTTTCAGGATGATTCAAGTGCATTGCATTCACTGTGCACTTTATTTCTATTATAATTACATTGTAATATACAATGAATAATTATACAACTCACCATAATGCAGAATCTAATGCAGCCACTGATCTGACAGGAGGTGGAGCTCAGGTGGTGACGCCAGTGATGGGGAGTGGCTGTAAATACAGATGAAGCTTTGCTCGCTTGCCGGCTGTTCACCTCCTGTTGTATGGCTTGGTTCCTAACAGGCCACTGGTGGGCACTGGTTGATGGCCCAGGCCTGGGGACTGCAGCTCTAGGGGAAATTCATTTCCTTGCGTTTTTCAGCTCTGGAGCTGCATTCCTTGGCTCATGGCCCCTTCCTCCATCTTCAAAGCCAGTGGAGTAGCATCTTTTTTCTTGACTCTGCTTCCTCCTACTCTGTCTGCTTCTGTCATATGGTCTTCTTTTCTTCTGTGATCAAATCTCCCTCTGCTTTCCTTGTGTAAGGATACTTGTGATTGCACTTTGGGCTCACTCGGATACCAGAATAATCTCTCCATCTCAAGATCCTTAACTTCATGACATCTGCAAAGTCCCTTTTTGCCATATAAGGTAATATTCAAAGGTTCTAGAGATTAGGATATGGATATTTTGGGGGCCCCTATTCAGCCTACAACAACCACCTTTCAGCCTTTTCTTAGAATGGCAGGGTGTGAGTCATGTTGTATCCAGAAGAGGCTCTTCACTGTTTTTTGCTTTTGTGAAAATTTACAATATAAAAACAATCATTTTAATAGAGCAAACAGAGAATTTCTGAATCACAAAAGTAGTTGTTTCTCCTGTAGAAATTTAGGGAATAAAGATGTTTTTACAGTTACAAGTGAATTGCTATAAAAACTAAATGTTCTTAAGAAAATCCAATTTTAATTCAAACTCAGAGTCTGTGTTTTACCTATCATACCAGAAAAAAGACAGGAGGGCGAGGCTCCTCTAAATGATGCTAAGAAGAGGTGAGAATGGACAGAGGTAGGAAATAATGTTGGCTTCTAAAGTCAGAGTCAGAAGCTCAGAGTTGGAAGGTGACTAGGCTTTCTAGATTTCTTGGAGTGCTACTTTCCAACCTGGTATGTTGGATACCTACGATTTAACCTAGGTGAGTTATTTATTATTATGAATTAAAGTCAGCCTAAAGAAGAACTTCGGAACACAAGGCTGGTGTCTGCTAAAGGAAAACAATAGAAGCCAGTAAGGGCCTGCCACACCATCCATTCTTACCTGCTCCAGGTTTATTCCATCAGTTACTTTCTTCTAGCACCATCAATCCCTCACTCTGCTCTGGTTCTTTCTGCACAGCCTGCAAAATTCTTTATCTTCTCCACTTTCAATTTTATTTTCCTTTGGCACAATCTCTCATCGTGCTATTCCCCAATCCCCCTTCTCGCATCTAATTAGTCATTAAGTTCTGTGTCTTTGGCATCCTCATGACCATCTGTTTAACCTCAGCCCTGTTCTTGCCTTCTTAATTGTAACAATCTTCTAATCTGTTCCTGTGTCCGCAGCACTCTTCAACATCCATGCTGTCCTAAAGCGATCTGTAATCAATCACTGTTGGGAATGCCTTCACAAAGTGCTTCCAGGTCTTCCAGACTGAGCTGGAATGTTGTCCCCTTCCCCGTGGAGGAGGAATTGGCTGCCCCTTATTGTGTTTCTGATCTGGCCCCCCCAGGAGCTTGAAACTCTTAAAGGGCCAGGGCCTGGCACAGGGCCTGGGTCCCTGGAAGCGCTCATGAATGTGTGTCTGATGAATCACGGGAGTCCTAAGGAGAAGACTGATGGACGAACCAATGAAGTTACAGCAAGATCACTTTCACAAGTTACAGCAAGATCACTTTCACAATGAATGAAAGAACTTCAGAACTTTTCCATGTTATATAGAACTTCTTTCTTTCTTTTCTAGTTTGAGTTTGGACCTTAGGGGCTCATTGACCCAGACAATTCCTTTCTTACATTAGAGAAAGAAACTTTTTGAGAATAATGTAAGATATCTAAATTAAGAGTCCCTGATGAACATATTTGTTTCCTAGCATACGGTTAAAATTTTTACCCATCAGTCTCCAAATAAAATTTCCAGAAAGCTTCACTCATACTTTTTAAATTGGGAAAAATGTGTTTACTCAGCCTCCCAGTAATTCACAGGTGATTTGGGCTGCACTTATACAGTAGGAATTTACAGGTCAGAAAATTTCAAAGCATTTTTGAATACTGACTAAGGTCCCCTATTGGAAATTTCATATGCACTATACGAAGGAGGCAGCTGTCATGAAGAAAGGAAATTAACATTTACTGAGCCCTAAATACTTGGCAAACACTCTTCTAAGCGCTTTCTCAAATGTCTCCCATCTAAAAACAACTTTGCTCAGAAGATAAGACAAGACAGGGTCATGTACCCAGGGCCCCTGCTGTCAAGTCCATATTCTGCAAGTTTTGGGCTACATCTATACAAAGATTAGGCTGGACACTGCCTGTGAGAAGAGGTGAGAAGGAAGATGTTGCACAGGCTCAGCCCCCTTCCTATTGTTTGTGCAATTCAGCTCTGGCTGCAAAAAAGCAAAGCAAAACCCCTTATTACTTAGACATTCCCTCCTTGGAAGGCAGTTTATGCCCAGTTATTATAACTCAAAGACACCTCTTGCATTCTCTCCCCATATCTCCACCCCATATCGAACTGTGTTATAACAGGTGAAGCTAGTGCCACAGAGACCCCAAATAGCAAGATGGAAGTGTGCTTGTCACAGTCCAGTTTGGAGGCAGCCCAGGGCTGGCATGGTATCTCCATGGTATTAGGGATCCAGATTCCTCTAGTTTGTTGCTATACCATTATTAATACTGGGCTTTCTCTCGTGTCCCAAGATGGTTTTCCACCAAGTCCACATTCCATCTAGAGGGAAGGAGAAAGGGAACGGTGAGGGGGAGGCCACTCCTCTTCTCATTATGGGCATGACTTGGAAACTGCAGGTATAATTTCTGCTCACATCCCATTGGCCAAAACCTAGTTAGATGACTGCATTGAAAAACTATATTCTTCCCAGCTTGGCCACATGGAAGAAGGAGAATGGATATAAGATGTCAATTTTCTCTGCTATAGGATTATCAAAGGTATTTCAATGAAATGTATTTCAACTAAATGTGATACTCTTCATGGAAGGTGTTATGCCCCTTTGTTTCTCCCTGTAGTTGTATTTTCAGAGATCTGAAAATGTCAGGGAGATTTAGTGTCCCATTTAGATTGTGATGTTTGGCTACTGCCCAGCCCTGTAGTAGACTCAGCTGTAGGTGATATAGTCCCTTCTCACGGATGAGGTCAGAGAAGCATCAACAGCATGTGGATTGTTTTTCTCTGGGTTTTCCCTTATCTTCAAAATTTAGCAAGATAGAAGATTTTAGCTATTTAAGAGAAGGTCTCACACTCTGAGCCTAAATAGCTGCTACAGTCACATACTACCAATATGGCAATTATATTCAATGACTACTTCCTGCATTGTTCTTATTAGAGAATTTTCTGGCAGCTAATAAAAATTAGGACATCCTTTCTGTTACCACTGATTAATCTTAAAATTATTTTTCATAAGCACTTGATCTTAGCCAGTTCTCTTTCTTTTCTCCATATCAATGTCTACAGAAAAGTTCATTGTCTGGGATTCTCAAATAGCTGTGGTGAAGCAATTGAGAAATCACCGTGTAACCACAGGAGTTGTCAACTCCTAGGGCCCCAGCGTCTCTGCCGGGCAGATCTCATTCAGGGGCGTCACGACGAGGCTCCACAGAAGCCAGTCATGGCCAAGTGTTTTCAAAGGCTTAGGGCATCCATGTTTGCCCATTGTTGCCCTCCTTTGTCCCAGCTCTGCTTCTTTCTTTCCTCTCTTCATCTTTTCCTGGAAGATTTTCTCCAGCTTGGATTTCCTAAACCATTTGAAACTGCTTTCCTAGGTGCCAGCCCTGTCCAAGAGCTTTACCTCCCTTAACCATTTAATCCTCACCTGTAAGACAAGAACTGTGAATTCTCCCATTTTATAGGCTAGGATATTAAAACACTGAGAGGTTAAGAAACTTGTCCAAGATTATATAACTGGTACGTGGTAAAGCCAGGATTCAAAACTATTATTATCCCCCTTCTATAAATCAGAAAAAGTTACAGCTACTCAAGCTTAAGTAACTTGCCTTCAGCTGCACAGCTAGTAGGTAGCAGAAGTGGGATTCAAGCCCAGCTCTCTGATCTCAGATCTGCTGCTCTTCTTGTCCACCTTGCTTAGCATGCACTATGGGCCTTACAAGACCAGGGCCACCTGTCAGGGGGCTGGGGGCTCCTTGTCTGTGACCTGTGATTCTCCTGGTAGCCTCCCCAGACCCCACCCCCAGGTAGGAAACACTGATTTCATCTCAGCAGAGCAGAAAGGCAGCTGTTGCACATATGCCCTACCAGAAGGCGCTAGGAAAGTATTGCCTATATTTCATATCCTTGTTCAAATCTCCACTCTCCCATTCACCTGCCAGCATAAGGAGTGCAGTTTTCTTTTGCAGGAGGATAATCTGAAATGCTGCTTTTGCATCAGAAAGCTAAAAGGTTCATATATCCTGCCTGGATAGGAACGTTTTTCAGCCTCAGAGCCTATAAAAATATTGTGGCATGAATGGTTCAGCTGAAACAACAGAATGCTGGGAAAATGAATCTGTAAAATGTACTTGAAATATTAGTCATCAGCATGGTATAAAACACCCCGTCTTCCACAGAGGGAGGCCTGTGCCTGAGAGCTAAGTACATTTTTGCCTGCTGGACCAGGTGCGGATTGTAGCTCTGCAAACTCTCAACTACCCAAACCCATCTACTAATGTGAAGATTAAAGACTAGGAAATATATCTCATTCCTCTGGGCTCCTGGCTTTTCTTCAGAGGTGATGGAAAACACAAGTGTCCTCATACTACAAAGACATTGGAATATATATACGTACACATACACAATTTAAATGTATTTTATTAAATATATAAATATATATTGCATAATATATTTTATATTTGTAATCCAGGGGTGCAAAGGTTGCTTTTAAATTAATCTGGAAACTAAAGATTTTCTGACTTCTCTTTGTTTCAATAAAAACATTGAAACGGGGTGGGGCACCGTGGCTCATGCTGGGAGGCGGAGGCGGGAGGATGGCTTGAGCTCAGGAGTTTGATAAGAGCCTGAGCAAGAAAGAGACCCTGTCTCTACAAAAATTAGAAAAAATAGCTGGGTGTGATGGCCTGCACCTGTAGTTTCAGCTACTTGGGAACCTGAGGCAGGAGGCTCGCTTGAGCCCAGGAGTTTTAGGTTGCAGTGAGCTAGGATGACATGATGACACCGCTGCACTGTAGCCCAGGTGACAGAGTGAGACTCTGCCTCAAAACAAACAAAAAAACTTTGAAACTAAAAATGTAAATAAACGGAGAAATAAAAAAATATTAAAACTTCCTAAAGGACATTAATTTGGGTGTCTTGTGGAGAGGTGCACTTTGGGGGATTGAATGCGGCTTTCATTAAAAATAATGATTAAAAATCTTTTTTTTTTTTTTTTTTGAAATCTCCTTGAGAGTTTCTACAGAATTTCAGCCCAAGTTGTCAAAGATTTTTGTTACTAGAGACTTCTTATCTTAATCTGCTTAGGTGATAGCTTTAAAATTTCCACCTGCATTTTTGGCAGGAGAGTTCAATTTTTATAAACGCATTCTGATACTTGGTGAACTGTTTCCCCCTTGCATTTCCAGGGGGTGGTCACTGTGTGGGTGCCTGATCAGGCAAGCTGTGGTGTCATGAGAACCTTCCTGGCCAATGCCTGTCCCCTCTGCAGCTCCCCGCAGCGGTGCAGGGGGCCGAGTTAGACATCCACAGCCATGACTTGAAACATTTTTGTAATAATGCATTCAAAAAGCTCGAGTGAGCTGACAGCGTTGGATTTCCAAATGCATTGGAAGCACAGGGGATTGATGCTCTGCTTTAATTAGCAGCCTCATGGATCCTCCCGCTTCCCCACGTGTCCTGCCGTGGTGGGTGCACACTACATTTCAGTAAACGGCTCCTTTGCAAGTCACTTGTCAGCACAGCGAATTTCCCGGATGCCGGCAGGTTGGCCATTCGTCAAGGCGCCAGCATTTGGTGACTGCTGGTAATGGATTTTCATGTTTGTTTTATGAAGAGTTTCATTCAAATGCTTTGAAGAACTTTGGCAGCATTTAAGTGAACACAACTCAGCGTGTGACATGAACCTCGGAGCAGCAAACCGGCTTGCATTGCCAGCAGCCTACTCACGCGCTTCTGGGCCTGGTGGTTCCTGAAATTCCAAGAGAGCTGGTCTGCCCGGTTGAGCAAGAAGCCGTCCTGCCTCACCAGGGCCAGCCTTGCTCCTGGAGGTATTCTGGTCACACGGACTCGGCTCTGTAACAGCAATCACCTGGGCCGAGGCCAGTTGGATTTGCAGAGTGGAGGATATTCCTATAGATGTCCCAGAGGTGCCCGGGGCCAAAATGATGTCCACCTCCCTGAAGTTCTTCAGATTCTCATCTAAGACCTAATGGCCAAAGATCAGCGCTGGAGCGTTCACTCCAGTGCATCTCGAGACAAGTGTGGTTGAGCGGCGTGAGCACTGGACTGGGAGTCCTCAGGCAACAGGACTCCGGTGATTGCTCTGCTCCTACCTGACCATGTGACCTTGGCCACATGCCACCCTGGGTAGCTGTAAAATGCCGCAGATGGATGAAAACTTCTTAGAGTAGCCAGTTTGGGGAAGCGGTATCGGAGCCTAGGGGTGAGGCAGACTGTCCACCCCCAGCAGCGCACAGCCGCTGCGCGGTCCCCGCGTTCTCCCCGCACTGCAGCGATCACACGGAGGGACTTGCAGAAGCATGGCGAGCAGGAGACACCTCACGGAGTGTGACAAATGAAAAATTTTAAAACGACATTTACTTTTACAAGTCAGACATTTAAGTGGATCCTTTTTATGGAGCATTTTCAATTTTTATATCACCTAAGAGACTTCTGCATTTCTCTCAATTCTTCTTCACATTAAAAATGAATTATAGGCTCATCCATTTTCAAAAAGAATTTTGGGGAATTTGTATAACAGACAAAGGTCACGTGTGCCTTGAGACAGTCCAATAACTGGAGCCAGTTTCTCCCCTTGATTGATATACTCATCCTGGGGACTGAGGAAAAGAAATAAAATGTTAAAATTTTAGTGTGAACCTGGTGTTTGGTAGCATTGGTTAATATTTTTACTGTCCCTTCCACCATGTAATGTGTTCCTCAATGTTTGTTCCAGGACAGTCACGTGGACAGGAATAAGGAGGCATTGGTGGGCCAACATCCTGAGCCCAGAGTGTCCAGGCAGCCGTGCGATGTGTCTGAGGACCCACAGCCACCGTTTAACAAGGGCTTTGTGCTAGGCATGGTGCTGACTGTGGTGCATGTTCTCACTCGTTTGACTCCCACCATGGCGTTGGGAGGAGAGCACTGTTTTGTTATCTGCATTTTTCATATGAGGTATCGCGGCTCTGACAGGTCAAAGAACTTGTCCCGGGTGTAGCCCTAGGAACCCAGGCATGTGGTCCAGGGTCCTTGCTGGGGACTGCTGTTCTATGCTGCTACCTTGTGGTACCTATTGAGGCCTTTGGCTTTCCCCCCTGGTTTTCATTGCATAGGGTCACGACTGAAATTTAAGCAGGCTCTGTAAACTCTGCTATGATGTGTAAGTGTATTGACAGCAGGATCTGGGTTTGGTTTTATATCTAAGAGGTATTAATTTTCTATTTCCTGGATGATTGAATATTGAATTGAATGGCTAGGCCTCTGTGCATTCTGCACTTCAGGGAAGAGTCTGAAAAGGCTGCTTTCTTCCATGGTGTGGTGCACTAACGGGGCTGTGCCACTCTCTGAGAGCATCAGATTCCAGAATTTTGTCATCAGGCAGCGAATCCAGCCTATAGAGAGGGACAGGGTAAGGAGAAAAGTCTTTAGTCGAGATTTATTTGAATTGAAATATAGTTGCCTGTGGCTTCTGCAATACGTGCTTAAGCTTGTTCTGGAGTTTTCTCCCAGTGCTGTCAGACATCTCACATGGACCTCAACAAACTGGAAAGCACGGAGGAGATGGAAGCCAGGCCTGTGAGGGGTCTGGAAACTATATATATCTTGTGAAGAACAGTGGAAGGTGCTGGAAATGTTTACCTCAGGAAGAGAAGCTTCCATCTGCATTAGTAATATTGTAATTCATGTAGTCTTTTATGAATGAGGCAATTAATTTATGAAATATTTTAGTTCACGTCGTTCACTTTCCCAGTATTCCACGGCATATTTGAAACATGGGAAAAAGCACCCTTACCACAGTTATTTTAAGAAGTTAAAAAGCAAATGCTATATAACCTATACCAATTCTCTAGACCATGGGTAGGAATTTGATTCTCTTATCTTACAGCAGGACCAGGCATTGTTTAGGTGCTGGAAAATATTTGTTAATGACTGAATGAACGAAGTGTGTGGATTGCTTAAAAACACCGTGAGTTCCTGAGAGATCTCATTGCCTTCATTATTATCCTAGTGGTTTTAAACTTACTAACAAAAGTTACATTTTAAAAAATGAAATCTTAGGTAAAACTTGAATAGACAAATAAAAATATTTTTAATTGATGTTTTCCTTATTTTAAAGCTAGTCAATGACAACAATAAAGCTGTTATGTGGCAAACCAAAAATCTGAAAGCCAGTACTCTGAATGACAGTTGCAGCCTTCTAGCAGACTCAAAATCCAATTTTTTCTATTTTCTACTTTGCTTGCTCCATTCTACATCAAGAAAATATTGGTTTACACAGAAGTGGTTTGCTTTGCAATCTCAGGATACTCTTCAATGAAACTGATTCTGGAGCTCAGGACAACCAATAGAAAATGTATGTTTCCAAGTTGAACCACTAAGAGTACAATATCTCTTTGCTCACAGACATCATCATCAGTATATCAGATTAGAAGTGCTGGAAACTTAGCACAAGTGCTAAGAGGATCTCCGATATGGATACATGCTGGGCATTCATTAGTTATTGACCACTAGCCAAAATGCCATGAAGGGAAGGTGCCCTGCAGGTTTGCCTGATCCTTGCCTAGCTCCTTGCTGTGAAGTGTACTGGGATGTCTGTACAAACATGCTCTGCTATGCTTGCAGAACCTTGGAATTCCAAAGAATATTGAGGCTAGGAGTGAAGGAGGCAGGTAAGTAGCAAGAAAGCCTCATTAGTGAAAGGGATTGTCTGAGTTAGACATTTATTCATTTGTTCATTCTCAAGTATCTGTTGAGTATCTACTGTAAATAAAGGGCTCCTCTTTAAGAAGCTTAAAATCCAGCTGTAGATAGAAAATCCATGTCAGGGAAAATGGAGAAACCAAGAAGAGTAGGATATTATAGTTTAAACCACTTTGAAAGAATACAAGGAGACCAACTGGTGTGGTGTGGAGATGATCAGTGAAGGTTTCTCTGGTTGCCAGTATTTTTTTATTGCTTTAAAACAGTTATGAATATGCTTGGCATCCATCACCTGGCTGTACATGTGTATGCAACATACAGATTCACTGTTTTTCAGGAAGGATTTAGTTTTACAATCTCTGGGGAGTCAGGAACAACATCAAAGAAAAACATCCCTTGACTCAGATCTTTTGGGTTATCCACATGCCATCCAGTAATGAGTGACTCAACTTACTCTGGGTTAAAGTGAAAACATACATTAGGTCAGTTGCTCCTGAAAATTTTTCACACATCACAAGTGCTTTGAGTTACAGGGCACACTTTATCCTGCCTGATAACTGCAGGATTATTTGAATTTGAATCAGCTGACAAATAAATATTTAAAGTTGAATAGTTGGAGCCAAGGAAATTTACATAGTAAATAGTAACGTTGCTAGTAACGTTGCTATTTTTCTCCTCCCTGTGTCTTGAAAACATGGAGATAACCTGGGAAATAAGAAAGAAAAAACTTAATTCAAAATAGAATAAAATGTTTATAGATTTAAGACCATGAACAACAACCATTTGTAGATGTCCTCAGTTTTACGCTGGAAAGAAAACTCTGTAATTTAAGCTCTATCCATCCCCTTTTCCCTCTCAGGCTATGATTGTATCATCATTGCTCAAATTACCATGATTTACAGGAGATAGAAAAGAATTAACAATCATTTAATTATTAATCACCTATAATTGGAACTGAGGACTATAAAGTGTAAAGGATGAGAAGTGAGCAGATTAGTGGAATGGGAAAGGAAGCGGGGCTGGAGGAACTGCTTTGGTGTTAACCCTTTAACAAATCTACACCTCTCACCTAATTTTTTGGCTGGCTGGCTGTGGTGGGCTCCCCTGGTGCACTTCTGTAGAATATAGGTCAGTCTTGTCCTGAGAGGGGGCGGTGGCTTCCTGGTCTAGCTGGAGGCCCGATTCAGACATCAGGTAAAAGATCAAGTAAGGTCAATACAAACCAGCCTAGGGAAGCAGCAGCTGCTCTAGCTGCTCTGCCTCGAGTGTTTTTCAATTTGGAAGAATCGAGAAGCGCGGTTTCTCTCTGAATCAGTGCTTTCCCAGGCTTATGAATTTCAGAACCTCTTGTACTTTCCATTGCTTTCCAAACACGGCCTTGTTTCAGGCTTCCCTGCACACAGATTGCAGTGATGTGGGCAAACAGTTTTGACAAGATATGCAGCTTTGAGAAAAAGCACTTTAGGCTTACAAGGACATGCACCGTTGTTGGCCTCTTTGTGGGGGTGGCGGTAGGAGCTATGGGTGGTAGGAACACCTGGATGGGAAACTTGGGTCTGGAGTTTCTCCCCTGCGGTGGGCCCCGGGTGGGTAGTGAGCACCCATCAGCATCCTTGGCTGAGCCTCCTCTCAGATATGTAGCCAACACAATGGTCATTTTCTGCCTGGGCTCTAGGAAAATGGAAAAAAAATCTCATTCAAGGCTTTTTACTCATACCTTTTATATTTGAGTTCCAGAAACATTCATTGAACACCAGCTTGCATGCAGGATGCTAGAGGAGGATAGAGAAGAAACTGAAGATCTTCACTCTGTTATTGAGGAACAATCATCTAAATTGGAGCTGAAAGCTTGTGAAAGTTGATATCAATGCTTATGGAACAGCGGAGAAAGGGTCAATTAATACCTCAACAAAGAAGGGTGGTGGACACGAGGCTTTGTGTCTCTTCCCGCTCTGACATCAGAGGGGGCAGTGGCTCTGCAGCAAACTTCCCTTGTTGTCTTCTTATAAGGATTTTGGCTCCTATTAATTTTCTTCAGCCTTCTCTGGTTGATCTCATTCTGATTTAGTTTCCTTTTGGGCAAGGATGTGGGTCTAATTATTAACTCTCAGCCTCCAAGCTTTTTGCCTTCAAAGAGTAACTTCCTCAACCCAGGTGGGCCACAGTGGGGAAAGAAATCCAACACTTTTAAAGGAAAGCAAAGGAAAAAGTGACATGAATTTGAATTTAGCCCTTTGAAAATGAGGAAATGAAAAAATGCTCTATTTTCTGCTTTTAAAATTAACAACTATGCTTTATAAATTTGTATAGCACTTTACTGAGTACACATGATGACTAATGATAGAATAAATTTCAAGATCATGTTTTGGCCAGGGAAAGGATAGTGACCGTGGGGGAATGTTTAGATACAGAAATTAAGAGCTCAGAAAAGAGGCAGATCCAACCTCGATGTTTTTCAAAACTCTGAAAAACAAATTCTGCAAAGCAAGGTGGTATGGGTAGTTCCGAGGCAGCACAGTAGGTGGGGACAACATGTGTACTGGGGCCAGAGAGACCCGCCTTTTGCTCCAGCGTGTTCTGGGTAGTTTCAACAAGTAATTTAGCTACTTTCAGCCCCAGTTGCTTCATCTGGTTGTCAACAAGCAGAGAGAAAAATGTGCACTGAAAACTTGGCACTAAGCAGGCCCTACATAAATGTTGAAAACAAAAGTCTCATTTGCTTTATGTTAGTGTCCATAGACATGTCAAATACGGAAATGTAAGCCCTTAGATAAAGGTTTGCTTTCTTGGGGTGACATCTTCACTGAAAATAATCTTGCTCGTTAAATAGCCATTTGTACTTGTTCTTGACAGGTGGAATGATGTCAGCCTTTCCTGGGCTCCCGTAGGCGTCTGTGTGTGGTTGCGTGAGGGTGCAAGGAGCTAGCCTGGCGCAGGCATGCTGTTTGTATGGCTCTCCTAGCTGCGGAAAGTTAGTCAACCCTTCTCTACCTTCGCTTCATCTGTAAAATGGAGATAACAACACTATCTTTGGAGAAATAGTGTTGATGTTGTTGATGAGCATTAGATGACACAGAGAGGGCTGTACTCAGTAAGTGGTATCTTCTATCTTGTCATAGGATACCTGTCCTTCCTGGTGAGGTGGGAGCTGAACGTCTTACAAGGCAGAAAACTTCATTTTTTGGATAATTTTACTGTAGGAAACTTCCTCCTCATTGTCACATCAAGTGAATTAGGCTGTGAGAGTGATGGAGAAGGAGAGAAAGCCAGGAAAATTGGGACTCTGGTTGACAGAAGTATCTCAGCTCTGGGGCTAGTTCCCAAGAAAGGGGGAATTGCAGGCTCACGCTCACTGTCCAGAGGCATGAGGCTGTTGTTGGCATCCTAGATGCTCCATCGTAGGAGAGAGTGGTCCATGGCAGTGAGAAGATTCTAGCCAATGCTGATACTTTAGGTCAGGTGGGTCAGCTTCCACATGGTTTCACTTAGTCCCATTAATCTCTTTTAATTTGATACTAAAAGAGCAATGGGGTTATCCATCTTGGCATCATTTTTACAAAATAATGTTCTTCTATTGTTTTCATCTCATTTTACTCTTCTTTTTATGTCTTTTGTGTATGTTCCCTCTGATATTCAAGTTTGCTGGTCTGTGGGTGGATTGAGGTAGATTTAGGGCTTCCCTTACTTTCCCTCATGCCTTGCCCCAACTTCAAAATGTCGATAATTGTTCTCCTGATCAGGGTCTTAACCTTTTTGAGTTTCGTTTTTGTCCCTTGTGAGGAGTCACTGAGGCATCATCAACCAGAGTTCAGACAAAAGTCCTGCTAGTTGTTAGTCTATAGACCCAGAGACCCACAGAGCGGAAATGGACTTTAAATCTGTGTCTGTGC
The DNA here is from genome assembly GCA_963574885.1 of Lepilemur ruficaudatus. Taxonomy (NCBI): domain Eukaryota; kingdom Metazoa; phylum Chordata; class Mammalia; order Primates; family Lepilemuridae; genus Lepilemur; species Lepilemur ruficaudatus. Next base: position 57,566 of record CAUYRT010056649.1, read on the forward strand.
ATGGCTTCCTTTCATAGTTAAGAAATTAAGGCAGCATGGTTTAGTGGGTTTCGTGAACCCACTGCTCACTTCTGCTAGATTCCTTTCCTTCCTAGTATGACCTCTGAGGGGAAAGGAACAACAAAACTGCCATTTCCTCCTGGTCTCCTCCAGTATCCACCATGGATGCCAGCATCACCAGCCATACCTATATCCTCATGTTCCTTTGACTGTATCATTCGCTCCTTAATGATTTAACACACATGGGTGGGTCCAGTAGTACTGCCCGCCTCTCACCTGCATCCAGCAAGAGGTTGTCGGCAATACCACAACTGCTCTTTCTTCTTCGGAAGGCCTGGAGTCATCATCTAATCGTCACACTTGCAGACATTCTTTTCCCTCTCTTTCTTTTTTTCCCACTTGCCAATCACTTTGCACTAATTTGTCCTTCCTCAGAATCTTTTTCCTTCTGGCTTGTTTCCTGAGGTGTGTTTTCCCCCTACTACCTTCATCCTCTGTAATAAACTAAAGGTAGAGAGGCATGTTTTAAGCTCCATCATTTTGTCTTATAGATATTTTCTTATGAGCTATGTCCTTGGTAGTCAACCTCACCTCAGCCTGGTGGACCCATCTGGAAAATGAGACTGTTACCTACCTCTTGGGATGTTGTGAAGATTAAAGGACACTCACTTGATCCCTGTAGGTTTAAAGATAACCTCACTTTCAAGTAGGTGATAAAAGAAGCCATTTTTAAAGCTCTCAAGATACTCCCCACCTTCTTCTGTGAGTCGACATCACGTGATGATGCTGAGGTACCCAAGGGGAAGCTCCATGGCAAAAGTGTTGCAGAAGAGCTAGAGGGCTTGTCTTGGGGGCACATATCTCTGTGCCAATTGTAAAGCTTAAGAGGAATTCCAGAGTCAGGTGTCCCATGGGACTTACATTGTTTTCTAGGGAGCATCACAGCTGATGTTGTGAAAATAATGCTAGGTAATAAATGGCTCCCCAGTTGTCCCTGTCCTAATCTAAGAACCTGTGAAGATGTTATGTTGCATGGCTGCTATGGTCTGAATGTTGGTGTCCCCTCAAAATTCATATGTTGGAACCTAACACTCAAGGTGATGATATTAAAAGAGGGGGCTTGGGGAGACGATTAGGCTCATGACCTAATCGTCTCACAGAAGAAGGTGGGGAGTATCTTGAGAGCTTTAAAAATGGCTTCTTTTATCACCTACTTGAAAGTGAGGTTATCCACTCTCATGAATAGGATTTGTGCCCATATGAAAGAGGCTTGAAGGGGCCTGATTGCCCCTTCCTTCACATGAGGACACACAGAAGGGACCATCTATGAGGAATGAGCCTCATCAGACACTGAAGCTGCTGGTACCTTGATTTCAGACTTCCCAGCCTCCAGAACTGTAAGCAATAAATTTCTACCATTTATAAATTGCCCAGTCTAAGATATTTTGTTATAGAAGCCCTAATGGACTAAGACAATGGCAAAGGGTAATTAGGGTTACAGATGGAATTAATGTTGCTAGCCGGCTGACCTTAAGGGGAAAGGATTACCCTGCATTATCCAGGTGGGTCAATGTAATCACATGCATTATGAAAGGTGCAAGAGGGAATTGGAAGAAAAAGTCAGAGAGATGGCAACATGAGAGGAACTTGGCCTGACATTGCTGGCTTTGAAAATGGAGAAGGTGGAACCATGAACCAAAGAAAGTGGAAAAGTCAAGGAAAAGATTCTCCTCTATAGCCTCCTGGAGAAACACAGCTCTGCTGGCACATCAATTTTAACCCAGTGAGCCGCATTTTGGACATCTGACTTCCAGCATTATAAGATAATACATTTGTCTACCACTACATTTGTGGTAATTTGTTGTAGCAGCCAAAAAAATGAATACACTGCCCTAACAATTAACAGAGATCATTATCGATGTTCAGTGACTTCTCAGACCCAATCTTCACAGGGACAGGTAATTTTCCAACAGTAAGTTCTGGGAAGAGATCAGAACAAGACCACAAGAACGGATGGCTAGTGATAGGTAGAGGCCTGAAGCAATTGCATAATACCTCTGATTATGTTGTTGCAAACAAAGCTGTTTTCCTGACCCCAACTTTTCCCTTTTTATCCTGTCTAGTCTTTCCCTATTTTAATAGTGAACCACAAACCTTTCATAAAATGGTGTGACCTTTGTGTATACCCATTTATAAAAGTATTGTGGGGGTGAGGATTGCAAAAATATTATGGAAAACAAAAATCAGGATGGTTTAGGATTATTCCAGCAAAGGTTAATACACCAAGTAAAATTAGAATCAGTCAATTATTATAAGAACATGAAAAATAAAGAAATTTTCATGTGGTAGCTTAACCTTCAAACACAACCATTTAAGCATATTTATGTCATTTAAAATTATACATGGTAAAGTATGCAAAACTATAAAACTACTAATTTGAATATCTAATTTGAATCCATATCATAGGGTATAGTTTATTCCTAATTTAGGAGTGTACATCCTCAGAATATAAATATAATGCCTGTTAATCTTAAGTGCTAAAATAGATGTTTGAGTCAAAGGACAGCTTTCATTAGCCAAGGTTGTTATTATATTTTTAAACTTTAGGCTTTTTAGAAAAGCATAAGAAATGAAATAGCAGCACTTGGTTTCCTAAGTTCCAAACTGTCTAGAAACTAGAAATTAACTGAGTTTATTGTATTGTTTAGGCAAGCAAATAAGAAAAGCAAAAAGAACTGGTTTTTAGTATCTTGGGGGTGAAGTTCAGAGTTCCCATCAGAGAGAGATGTGTGTTCAAGAACAATACTTGTAAAAAGTCCACACCTTCTCCCCAAAACATGTAGCAGCTTAATGTAGAAAGCTGTTTTTGTTGTACAAAATGAAGCATAATTGTTTTCAGCATTTTCTTATAGAATACTCTGAACTAAAGAAAAATAGAGTGCGATGCACTGTGTTTAATGACACAGGCACATCTTTAAGTTTTTGTGGATTTGCAGTCTATACATCTCCACATACATTTCAGAGAAAACAATAGAGAGGTAAGTGACAAGTGAAAATTTTGGAAGGGGAACTTAGGGAATTAGAAAATATAATGGCTAATGTCAAAAAGTGTCAAGGAAATTATCTATAACATTTAAAAGATATTGCTTTTTAGAGACATAGAAAAAGTCAAAGCAAGAAAACCAAAAATCCTACTGGATCAGTTCTATGATAGCTTTATATAAAAGCCCATTTTTGAAACATTAACAGCTTTCTCCTGCTTGTGTGATATTTATTGTGTTAAATGTCTTCATGCATCTCTAGGAACATACAAACTTTTTTAGGTCACTGAGGCAATGACTTTCCTGAAGGGAAAGCCCATGAAAATCTGGGGTCCCAGGGGTTTCTCATTCTCATATTAGTCCATATTTAGTCTTCAGCAGTTGTTAAAATGCCATTTAATTGTTCCTATAGGTTATGCTCCAGCAGCTTCTGCGCCAGTTAAGCAGATCTTGGTTGCTGTATCCTTCTGGATGTGCCTCTTTCCAGATTTTGGTGTGGCAATTTATCTTGCAACCTCATTTATCTGACAGATCTAAGAAAAATTTTTGATTTTCAGTTTTTTCTTGTTGGGAGGGTTGGGGTGACAACTTCCAAGCTCCTCCTGTGTCAGAGCTGAAACCACATGCCAACTTTGCATTCTTTTTAAAAAAGTTTTATTTTTAATTTTGAGTCTTTTTAATTTTATTTTTAATCAACACACAATTGTGCATATTTATGTTTTGATACATGTAATGATCCAATTACTATAATTAGCATATGCATCACCTCAAATATTTATCATTTCTTTCTGGTGAGAACATTCAAGATCCTCTCTCTTCTAACTATAGTCACGTGCTGCAGAATAACACTTAGGTCAATGACTGGACCACATATATATGGTGGCAGTCCCATAAGATTATGATACCATATTTTTACTGTACCTTTTTATGTTTAGATATGTTTAGACATGCAAGTACTTACCATTGTGCTACAATTGCCTTTAGTAGTCAGTATAGTAACAGACCGTACTGGTTTGTAGCCTAGGAGCAATATGCTATATCATGTAGTCTAGGTGCGTAGTAGGGTATACCATCTAGGTTTGTGTTACTACACTCTGTGATGTTTGAGCAACTACGAGTTTGTTTAGTGATGCATTTCTCAGAATGTATCCACATTGTTAAGAGATGCATGACTGCCTTTTGAAACACACCATATGTTGTTGTTAGCAGTAGTTGCCCTAATACGCAATGGAAAACTAGAACTTATTCTTCCTATCTAACTGTAACTTTGTACCCATTGACTAACCTCTCCCCATCCCTCCCTCCCCTCCACCCTTCTCTAGCCTCTGGTAACTACTATTCTACTCTCCACTTCTACGAGATCAACTTTTTTAGTTTCCACATATGAGTGAGATCATAAGGTATTTGCCTTTCTGTGCCTGGTCTATTTCACTTAACATGGTGATAGACATTGAGTTGATGATAGAGTATTTTGTGTACAGTGTTGAATTAAAGTTTACTTATATTCTGTTTGGGATTTTTGAATCTATGTATATGAATAAGATTGGCTTATGGTTTTCCTTTTTCATATTGTCCTTGTTTGGTTTTGATATTAAAGTTTTATATAATCACATAAAGTGAGTTGTCCTCCCTTCCATGTTTTTCTATACTGTGGAAGAGTTTGTGTAAGACTGGAATTATTTTTTCCCTGAAAGTTTTGTAGAATTGCCAGTAAAATTGTCTGGACCATTGTTTTCTTTGTGCGAAGATTTTAAACTCTACTTCAATGTCTTTTGTAATATAATTTCAATACTGCTTGGGTTATTAATATCTTCTTGAGCATGTTTTGGTGGGTTATTGTTTTCTAGAAATTTTTTCACTTAGTCAAAGTCTTCAAATTTATGGGCATGAATTTATTACATTTTCCTATTGGTTTACCTACTATTTTCTCTTCTGGTATGTTGCACGTGTAGAGAGGATCATAAATGGCCTGGAGATAATTCTCTTTAGGAAACTTCTCCTGTAACCTAATGTGTGATTAGGTCAGGGCTGGTTTTCAAAACATCTATCTGTCACCTTCCAGTCATGGTTATCTGTTACCATGTCCATGAGTTGTTTTAGCCTCCAATATTTTCTGTTATTATGTGGCATATATTGGGCCTTGGCCTAGACTATGTCTTGTTCTACAGATTTTAAAAGGCTTTAATAATTGGATCTTTTTGCTATCTTAACATTTGATGAAGATCTCTGCAACCAATTTGGCTAGATTCAACATGCAGCACTCCAATTCAGAGGCTGCATTTAGACACAGCCTGTGAATCCAAAGTAACACGAGCAAAGTTCTAGTCACGCCATAGTTTGTGGCTGCCAAAATGTGGACACGGAAGCAGTTATTTTAAAACTTGATAAGCAACACAGCATTTTGCAGAGCTATGGAATAAAAAATACTTCTAGTTGCCCAGCTGGAAAAGCATTTGCAGGATTATTGACATCCTTATCATTGAATACTCTTTACCTGATCACAGGATGTATACTTTAGGTAAGAATGTTTTTTAAAATCATAAATTTATATTTTAGGCAAGATAATTTTTTAAGCATAATTTATGTTATAGGGGCTTCTCTATGTTTGGTACTCTTTTCTCATGAAATTTAGTAATCTTTTATTAAAAATGAAGATATATTTAATTTTCATTTTTAAGTACAATTTATACACAAATATAGATCTATCTATCTATCCATCCATCCATCTAGCAATCATATATTTAGATACCTAGATGTCTTAGTATAACATTCTTGTATTGCATTTTTTTGAGGGGGGTATAATTTATACACAAGTTAAATTGGGAAGTTGGAAACTTCTTCAGTGTTCATGTAATGTTTAATTTAAATTATTTCCAACCACAGCCCAAGTCTCATGCTGCTATGGACAATCTGTGTTTCTTGGTATATGTTCCAACATTTTATTTAACAAAATAGAAATAGAAGAACAAATATAAAAGCGCCAAATGTGAAGTATAGCTAGAAGGCTTTGACAGACATAACAGCAAAGCTACTTTATCTTTATAGCATTTGATTCAGGGACACTGTAACTCAAAAGTTTTCATCTTTGGGCATTTAATTCTGTAATTTAAAGAACAACTCAATACAACATAAAAAGGAGAAATGTCCAGTTCAATCTTCATGCACATAAATCTGACAGTACGAAGTGACATCAACTCTAGCAAATTCAATCTTGATTTCATTCTGATTATTTCCGAAGAACTTCCTCTTGACCTCTCCTACCAACTTCCTTATTTAGTCAGATTCAAAGGTATTAACTCAGCTTGAAAAAATAATTATTGATGATTAAAAATATATACTACATTGACAAAACATGATGTTGAGATCTTTAGATCTTTAGGACATGTATTTATAAATAAAGAGAACCACATACAAAGCTAAAATTGTCCTTCATTTAGTGTTTAAAATGGAGACATTAAATATTAGGATAAAAGCTGTCTGAAATAATAAAAAAAATTTGATCAAGGCATAGACTTTCTTCCCATACTCTCCCTGAGTTGTAACCAGTTCAGAAGAGCAGAATTGCATCTTTGTGGGTAAGCTGGGATAAGCTAGTAAATTTACACAAATTTATAAAAATATCTCACCTTTGCTCATATGGCACAATAGGGATAGGGAATCACTTAATGCATTCACATAGTTAAAAAAAAAACTTTAGTGAATCAGACTTAAAAAACTCTCTTTTTTCAGCACATCCACCAAAAAGCACAGCATAATTAAGTACTTAAAGAGCTCATTAACACTTTTAGGTCTTGGGGGAGACCATTTGTTACTTAAATGGGAGGGAAGAAGGCTTTATAATATATTCAGCTAAGTCTAAATGAGTGACCTATGACAAAAACAAAGTATTGAAGGCCTAAATAAGTAGTTATACTAGAGGAATTTTGAAAGCCAAATTTTCCCCGAATTTAAAGGATAAAATAATTTATTTTCTACTCTCTTCACATAGACTCCTTAGAAAACAAAAGATAACTACTAACGGGATATTGGAAGGTGCAATCCCAGTGAAGAAAGAGTGAGAGAAAAATGGGAGGGAGGTAGGGGAGGGAAAGAGCAAATGCAACATGATGCATTGTAGAACTGCAACAAACAAAACAGATCTGGTTGCCAAATCATGTAGAATGTTTCCAGAGAGGCTCTATGGAACATTGCATCTTGGAAGAGTCTACTGCAAAAATATGGGCATTTATCTGTTAGTTCTTGTCTTGCTTTTGTATTTTATTGGCCTAAGTCAAGGGAATTAACTCCTAGGAAATTCTGGGTTGTGTTATCTGGCCCTTGTGGACAGATGTTGGGAAAGCTAGGCTCTCTCCTGTCCATTGGTGATGTGCATGGAGGTTCCCTTGGCTTTACCACCACAGGAACAGCCTAAGCCTCTACTAGGGCAGCTCCCAGCAGAAAGCAAGGGGAGTAGCAGAGGCCAGGGTTGGGAAGTAGTGGGTGGAGGGAGAAGGCAGATTTAGGACGGAGCTTAAATTGGTTCTCGCACTAGTACACCTATGAAAAGAGTATGTATGAATGTGTATGTGTGTTTGTGCAAGTAATGAATTCAAGGATATACATGAATATGATTCCCCAACAAGGGCCTATGAGTAAATGTAAAAGTGGAGGGCATATTGTCATTGTAAAACAGGTTGTTACAGAGCCTAAAAGAGAAACCCAAATCAGCCAAAGCTGAGAATCTCTGAGATGTTTCAATGGGAGCAAAGGAGATTTTCGTGTGAAGAAAGAGTTTCTGGGTGGTAGAAACTGAGCTGGCATAAACCTAGAGCTGACAGATGGTTGTATTGAATTGAGGTCTTTGAGCAAAGGTAGTAAAGGTAGTGGGGAGCGTAATGTGGGGCAGTAGCCTGAGGAAATAGAGCGAAAGGAAAATCCAAATTTGCATTGGGACAGTACCCATATCCCGAAGCATTAATGGACAGCAGTGTAGGACATGTTCACACCTAGTCTGTTTTCCACTCACTTCTAATGGTTGGTTTCTCAGCTTGGCATATATTCTTATTCACCTTACCTGCAGAAATTTGAGTCTTTCAGAGCTTTAAGGAAATGGAAGAGCTTCTGATGGGTGTCTATGAGCAAAACAAAGGCTCCATCAGGATCAACACACAGAGGTGCCAGGGTATGGAGAAATTTGGAATAGCAAATGATCAGTGTCATAGGACTGGAAAGGCAATCCACTGATTAACCAAATCAACAGAGTTTCTCCTTTTTCATCTACCTGGTTTTTGTCATGTAGACATATTCAATGCTGGGAATGTTATTTGGAAACACTATTGCAAATAAAAGGACTGTTTGTATTCAGCACCTTATTTTATTTTATTTTTTTTTTTAGTATGAATTTGGAAAATTTCCCAGATTTTACATCTGGTTGTCTGTTTTCCACTTTGGAGGATAAGACAAACCAGGTGGATGGTGAGACTAAGTCTAATCACTGGCGAGCAAACAATCTTATATGCCATTTTTGAATAAACTCTTTAAGGGCTTTTTATATTTTTAGCTTGTACTAAATAATGATTTATAGACAAATCATCATTATCATCTAAAAATGCTTATTAATTGTTCATTTACAATATGTTGGGAATCTATTTTACCCTACTGAATTATAGATCTGCTCGTGGAAGATAATTTAGAATATAGTTTTGTTCCTGTGCCTGCTGGTTAATTTAATGCAGCCCATTAAATTAAAAAAAAGAAAGAGATCTTTTCTACATAATCACCTATCAAAATGTTTCAATAAAAAATCATTTTTTGGGGGGAATTTGTTTATACTGTTGCAAAAATAGTTTTTAAAGGCCAGAAAAAGATTTTTGTGGATGAACATGGAGACATTGTCATCAGTGATTTTTGTCTCCATAACTGCAAGATGTAGTTTGGAAGTGAAAGCTCGGATAATGTGAGTGAACCACCATTTTCAGAGAAAACATGTCAAGCATCTTGACCATCACCAAATTGCTAATACTACCATTTTGAACTTCAAAGAATAGTTTTGGATTATGATGGTGACCATGTATTTGTCTCAATAACAGGAGTCCGTAGGATGAAGGTTGAAACTGGGAAGTGCTCCCCTGTCCCTTTGCTCATTCAAACCTGCTCCCAGTAGGTGGGAGTAGATATTGGGCAGGTTCCATGACTTTCTCAGTTATTCCCAGAAAATCAAAAGCCTTCTAGTCCCTTTAGTCATAAAACAAACTCTCATTTCAAGTCCCATGTAATAGCAAAAGTTGACATGTCATATCAAATTCAAGCTTCTCCCCTCCCCAGCTTGGACTGTTCTGGCTGTCAGTCCCAGGGGGAGGCAGGTGAGGACAGGGACTTTATGTTCTTCTGTTTGATTTCTTTCCTTCTATTTCCCGTCATTTGGATGCCTCTCATTCTTCCAAGGTTGAGAGGAGGAAGGAAGAAAGAGAGGGGACAGGAAATACCATGGTCTGTCTTGGGGTTCTCTGATTTTGGTGGTTGTTCAAAGCTGACTCTTTCTTGAAGGGGCACTTTTATAGGTCTCTGCAACTCGTCCCCTTGGGCCCACCTGGGTAAATTTCTGGTGACATAAGCAATGAATTATCCATCTTCCAGCTGGCTATTCACATTTTTCCCTCTGCTGCAGGGCATGTAGCACTCCATCCCCTTCAGCCCTGGGAGAGTCACATACCCTTGTACGCGGTTCTGTTGGGCAAAACCTAAAACAGCTCTAGACTGGTTCTCTCCTGCCTGGCCAACAGCCAGTCTTTGGGAAACACTTAGTATCCTTGCTGCTGCTCCCATGTTTGTGTCTACAGTTTACTTTAATGAAGGTTTCTTTGTCCGCTGCCATCAGCCATGTAGACGATTTCTCCCTTGTAGATTTTCTTGTGTGATTCAATTACCGATTCACTGGGGTCCCTAAACCCTGGGAGAGACACATCACACCTCTCTCACCTGACTTGAGGCAAGGGGAAAGTAGCCTCCTCCCCTTCCCCGGGTAGGGGGAGAGAAATGCCATGGCACTCCAATACTTCTCTCCAAAGACATTCTCTTTAATGTTCTCATCAATCCCCAACTTTTTATACTCTCTGTGAGTCTTTGGTTAATAGTCACAAAATTTACTTTAACTACATCTTTTTGCATGTCACGCATAAGTGGTACACCATTTCACTTTGGAAAGGGGATATTTTCTCTATCTTTGAGGCTCCATGCCAGAAACTAAGATAGAAGTGGTTCACTTTTAGCATCCTGGTACATGAAGTAGCTAAAAAATTTATGGTCATATTCATATTCTGTTCATTGTATATGGATTTAGCAAAAATTATGTTACAAAAGTATTAAAATCCATTAACAAAATAAGAAATCAAATAGAGTGTCCTAAGACTATATTTGTATTTCTTGTTTTATCAAAAATTCAGGTTACCTATGTAAAAATAATAAGTAATGGCAAAATCAAAAACTGGTTTTAAAATGAGTTACATTTATTTGTGTGGCTCAGGAAACATTTATAGAACTCTAGTATACAGCAGGCACAGGCTAGACAGGAAAACAGATATGCATTAGAGTCCTTATCATTGTGGAGTGGGGCTAGGTGGAGAGAAGAGGGGAGAAGAAGAGATGTCTGTGGGCATGTAGATGGAGAGAGGCTGTAGAGTTGGATATATGAAGCCAGAAAGCAGAAGAAAGGTTTGACCTAGAGTTCTAGAGCTGGAATAACTGAATGACAATTTTTAAGAGGAAAGATGAAAAAGCAACAACATAAAATGTTTTTGGTGGTTTTTTTTTGCCTTGTGTTAGAGTGACCTATATAGGCAGGGTCCAACTGGAAATCAGATTGGAACTTGTAGCACGTTTTTCTTGAAAATAACTGTGGGTCGATTCTTAGACCAGTCGACAATAGCCCGTGTAGCCAATACGATGGGGTGCAGCATAAAAAAGACTCCATATAATGTCTTTGTAATTTTTGGAATGAGAAGCCTCATGTGAGTTCTAGTTTGGAATTCCAAAAGCCATCTCCCCATGCCCTGGCTGCAAAAGTGGGACTGGTCCCCGGTTCATGAAAAGCCCATAAAAAGTTGGGTGAATTAGATACACTTGGGAACTAGTAACTTGCTAAACTTCAACATTTGTATGACAGAAGGTATCTTTCTGGGTCAATCTCTTCCCTGTTCTTAGTCGTAGCTGCCACCTGGAGAGAGCAGACGAGCCAGGGCCGGTGGAGCTGTGTGGGCCGTGAGAACGTGGGGTGCTGTGTGCTGAGGACTGTCCGCACTCGAAGTGTGCATTCTTTTGTTTTCCAAAACCCTCTGAGAATTTTTGGAACTGGTGGATTTTCTCCACAAACATACATATACAGGTTTTTCATCAACTTTCAGAGGGCTTCTGGACCTCTTGAGGCCCACCTATGGACCTCCTTTTTTATATTCTAAAAATAAAATATTCAATATGTTCTCATAAAAGGAAGCTTATATAACTACATCCAAGGGAAAAGTATACTAGAAGTGGAGAGGATAAAAATTCAAATATGTCTGTGCCTAATACATACAGAGAGAAGCATGAAAAAAATAGGAGTGGCTTCTAGAAAAAGGGCTAGAGGGAAAAGATGGATCTATACAAGGTCAATGAATCAATTTAAAAGAGCTACCACGGAGAAAAACACATCCACTTGTAAATGAGGGGCACAAAATGAATGAAACTGAACTCTTTAAATAGATTTTTGTCTCTAATAAGAAAAATAAAGAACAGGAATTTAGTCAACTAGGAAGCACTGAAGATGTTATAAGAATAGCCACTGCCCATGAGTGAGTAAGGAAATAATTTAAAAAAACCTTTAAGAACTCCAGGCTGGGTGCGGTGGCTCACGCCTGTAATCCTAGCACTGGCCGGGCGCGGTGGCTCACGCCTGTAATCCTAGCACTCTGGGAGGCCGAGGCGGGTGGATAGCTCAAGGTCAGGAGTTCAAGACCAGCCTGAGCAAGAGCGAGACCCCGTCTCTACTATAAATAGAAAAAAATTAATTGACCAACTAAAAATATATAGAGAAAATTAGCCAGGCATGGTGGTGCATGCCTGTAGTCCCAGCTACTCGGGAGGCTGAGGCAGAAGGATCGCTTGAGCCCAGGAGTTTGAGGTTGCTGTGAGCTAGGCTAATGCCATGGCACTCTACAGCCCGGGCAACAGAGTGAGACTCTGTCTCAAAAAAAAAAAAAAAAATCCTTTAAGAACTCCAAATCAATAGACCTGAATAGTGGATTATTAAGAGAATTGGCCATTGTTCTTACAGAACCACTAATAATTATTTTTGAAAATTAATTGTAGAAGCCAGATGATTGATATTCATGCAAAATAATTATGTTCTATTAATATATGCACACATTTTTATATTATGTATGCACACCATTTTTATATTCTCTAAGGGCTAAATATTTCATTTATTAGCTCTTCCTCATTGAAAACTCTGAGATATAATTATCACTGAAAATAAAAATAGTTAAACCCTGGCAGAATGATGGGAAAAGTGAGATGGTTGATTTAAAAATCACTTTGAAGTTTAAGCAAATCTGGCTAACTATCTATACCACCAAATTGATGCAGGTAATTGGACATGTTCCTTTGTACTGTGTAGTCCTAATGAATAAGGAAAGCACTAAGTGACATTGGAAATAGGCTATAGAGGGGTTACTGCCTGGATATGGATTTATGGGAGACATCAGACATATTCAGAAGGAATACTAAAATGCGATCCACTTGGAAGAGAAAAATAACCAAGTGTACCTGGCGTCTCTGGAAGATAATCTCACTAAATTGAAACATAGATATTAAAGTATAACTATAACGGTGAAATCTAGAGTGACCCTGAGGGTTAACTTGATAGGCACTTGTATTATAAATAATTCATCCCATTTAGTGGTTTTAGGATCTGAACATCTTGGAGAGATAGATGATTTCACACTAAACATCGGGGAGTTATCTGGAGGGGAAGTGGTGGTAGTTTCTACTAACCAAGATACCCAAGTGTAGATAGTACAGTCTGTGGGGAAGTATATTGCAAAGAAGACAATGATAGGACTGATATTTAATAGGGACAAATCTGATAGTAAATCTGCTATCTGTCATAATTTTGCCTAGGAAGTGGACAGAGCAAGCAAATGTGTTTCTAGTCTGATGTGAACTAAAAGATCTAGTCACACTTCTGAAAATTCCCAAATACCAGAGTTTGGTGTTTAGAGTAACATATTCTGATATTTGTCAAACAAAATGAGATAGATTATGAATGTTTATCTCTAATGCCAACTGTCCAAACCAAAACTAGAAACATCTGTTAAACGATTTTCATTCTACTTTTTAATGCTATTTTTTATGTTTTAGCTTTTTCCAAACACAACATGACAGTTGTGCTAAATGTCAATAAGAAAATTCTTGATACAATACCAGGAACATTGTACTTTTTGAAGTAGCTGTAGGTTTAGAATCAATTACATTTGTGTTCAAATATTATGATTAGGGAGTTCCATCTAGTAATTTTTTTTTTCCTAAACATTCTAAAATGTCTTCACAAATTTTTTATGGTTTTGATAGTGAATGAAGTTTAGCAAGTTGACCTTGAAAATATATATCTACTGAGCAAATTATTATACCTCATAGTACTTGAGGTATAATCATTTGTAAATTGAAGCATTTCTTCGATTTAATCTTAAGCATAGCTGTCAATTAGAAATGATGGTTATCAATGCCTTGAAAAAACATGTTTGATAATTTATATTAATATAAAATACTTGTGTTAGACAACAATTGAACACACTGGTTTTTGAAAATCTTCACATATTGAACTTCTGCTGAGTTTAAAAACATACAATGATTTAATTGATTGGGTTGTTTCAAATTTCTCTTAAGCAGGAGCATTACGCCAGAATCACTGAAATAACTACTCCATGTAACATTAGAAGACCCATGCAGTTTACGTTGAAATACTACTTGTCACATATGAAAATGTGAAAACCATCCAATATATCCTAATTGGTAAACACTTTTTTTTTGGCTTCTGCTTTAGTGAAACACAGAATCAGAAGAAATCTGGACCAAGTCCAGAAAAAGCACAAAGCAAAACGTAGTTCTCCAAAGGGAACGTGGAACCCAGATTGACCACTTTATGGTGGCAATCACGGCTCTTGTGCTCTCGTGTTTCCCTCCAGTGATTGCTCCAGTGGAAGCTGAGAAATATGGCTTCTGTGGAGAGACACTTAGACGTGTAGAAATAGACAAAATATTAATAGACCATATTGCAAGTCAGTCTTGGACCAACTGATGTAAAGCAGGAACTCTTGAGCCTCAGGCTAACTGGTTGTTTCCCGATTCTTCAATAATTAAAATGGGGACTTTTAAACCCTCTTGCAGTTAAGCATTTACATTGTCTCCTGCATACATTAATCAAGTCTGTTACGAATACTCCTCAAAGCAAAGAACATTCTTCCTCTCATAACTATGAGTGTGTTTTTTCTCCTTTAGAGAAAGAAGAAAGATCACTCAGCAAGATAATAAAAAAAATGGAAAATTCTTCTTTTCATGGTGTTATTTTTGTAGGAGTAACAGGAGGTGGTTAATTCTGAACATTTATCTGAAACTTTCTACCAGCTTTGCCCTGGGCGAGTTTGCAAATATTCTTTCCTGCCATTGGGTCTGACTGAGGAACTTCCATTTGCAGAACCGTGTGCGCTAAAACTGGTCCTTGGGGTCACCCTGGCAACCACACAGTCCCCTCATTCCTAACCACACTTGTGCTCTGCCAAAGAGAGGGACAAAATGGAGGATCCCAATGTGATGCTGAGAGGGAGAAAAGAAAACAGGAGACAATTCTGACATCACGGTGAGGTGATTTCACACTCCTCCAGAAAAACTTTTGTTAAAGCACAGCTGTCTAAGCAGAAACGGAATAGTTGTTTACTATCCGAGACATAGAATAATAGAATGTAGCTCTGTGGTGGTTTATGGTGAGAGGTATAATTTATAAATACAAACATAAAAGATTCAGAGTAAACAATAGGTCCAGACTAGGAATCCACACTATTCTTGTTTTAAAGGAACTATTGCCCAGGAGAGGCAATTTAATCTGTAAAAGCAACGTGTAAAATGCCTTAAGAAATGGTTTTCAATTTTGCATGTCCCTGCCATGACACCTGCCTTCTGTCTTGATATGTCTCTATTCTTCCCCGTCCCCTTCTCACTCACACACATTACCCACATCCCCCCCCCAAACTTTCTCATTTTTACTTGCTGGATGAAACAGCAAATTCGTGAAACAGAGCACTTAGACGTTGAAGGAAAAAAGTCTTAAAACATACAAAAATAAAAATAATTTTTTTTTTCTTGATTGTGGTAGAGACAGGAGGGGAAATATATTTGGGTGCTGAGAAAATACAGTTTTACTTCTCACTTTGGCGTTTTGCCTTGTTAATACAAAATAGCACCCCTTAGAGAACCTAGTTTCTAATTCAGAGTTTTATTAGTCTGAGCAGGAGCCATTCTTTCAGTTTAAGGATAAGATAGCTGATATTCCTGATTTTACAGAGAAAGACATCTTCTGTAGACCCTAAAAGATCCCTTGGATTGAAAAGGAAAAAATAAAGATAAAAAAGAAACTATGGGAGTTTGTGATTCTAGTCAAACAGCAGTCTAAAAATTTATGTCAGCATTAAAATAGAGTTTAAGGAATACCTACAATTGGATTAGAGCTATCAGTCAAATGTTTATTTGAAAAGAGAATAACCTAAAATATTTGTACCTACCCAGATGTGCTCTGCTCTTTGCATTACCAAAAGGCCAGCAGTATTCTGTCAACAGGATATTTGAAAACACATGGGATTGGTTGTAATGTTTAATCATATTTAAAGCCGAACTGATATTGCTGGTAATGTTAATGATAACAAATTGAGTTTGAAAAAGGTTGTATTTCAGTGACTTTTGCTCTGGTTGGAATGCTAGAAAGAGGTCATTTTTTTTTTTTTTGTCCTGCATGAAATTATGATTTAAGCTTTATACATTAAGATATGTGTGTCTCTGTGTGTAGGAACTGGAATAGTTTTCCCCACCAAGTCTAATTACATCTCCTTACTCTGAGCCTGTTCCCTGCTCAGAGTAAGGAGAGGGTGGGAATATTTGGAAAGGGGTGGGAGGTGGTAAAAGAAAAGTAGGACAAAAGAAGGATTTTGAAAGATGAGGGGAAAGGACAGGAGAGGAAACATAAAGTTTAGGTAGAGGGGAGAAGTAAAGGAGTGGAATTAAGACTGCCTATACCTCTCCAATCTCCTTGCCATCTACCACCAACCTCATCAAATACCGGTCAGACTGGAAGAGACAGGAAAATCAGATCCCTAAAAACAAAAGCCAGAAAGGTCACAGAATGCTGTGTGGCTTATCTGGATTAGGAATGACCTGAATTTTGGTTCCTGTTCAAGTCAGAAAAGCTCCCATAACCCACAATTCTTTATATAAAATTCCTTGGCAGTTGCCATTGCAAATCTTCTGGTCTTTTCCTCTCTCTGAGAAATGATACTATGAATGCAACTGCTGTCAATCATGGAAGGCTGCCTCAAGGTTATGCCAGGTCAGATCTGGAAACCCAGGGATCTGTGAGTGAGGCGTTGACGGCAGGGTGGGTGGCAAATGTGAATGGAGAGAGCTTGAAATTTACAAGCTGCTGTCACAGGAAGATTAGGGAAAAAAGAAGGCACAGGTTTGAAAAAGAAAAGTCAGAGTGAAGGAAGATCAGGAAGTAGAGCACAAAAATATGTTGTGGCTTTGTTACAGAAAGGCTCACAAATTTAAGGATATAACATTCAACTAAAAAAGGTTTCAATATATAGCAAACATAATCATTCCTTATAACATGACCAAATAGTATTTCACCTTCCTACGAAATTTCTCGTTTATCTCATGTAGACTGCCTGTTTCACAAGACATCCCTACGGTTTCTCGGAGTTGCATGGTTTCTGTTCTATCTTAACTGTCGCCCACTTTTCTGTTTGGAATTAGGTTTCCTGTTCATCTCAACAGACTGTATATTGTTTAAAAGGATGGCAATTAAGTCAGCCAAAGTATATACCTTTGACAGGAAAAATGAACTAGGGAGTAAATAAAAGTATAAAAAGAAGAAAAGAAATCAGCTACACCTTCCAGCTTTTCCTCTGTTTCCTCACATCCCTTCCTGGCTCCTGCTGCAATGCTCTAAATGCTCCGAATCTAGGAATTGTCACAAACTATTGAAAATGCCTGACAACCCATTTCCAAGTTTTCAACATATTTTAACAAATGAGTAAGTTTATCCTGAAATCTCTCAATATCCTTTAGCTGAATAAGACAATTTTTATGCTCTATAAATTTACAAAATAAAAGTATTAATATAATTTTTTTAAATAATGAAAAATATTTTTAGTACTTAAAAGAAAAGCTATTTATCATCTCTCTTCCTTCACCATGGAATAGTCATCAGGGTTATTCAATGGCAGTTGAGAATGGGTGTGTATAATTGACGCAGCTTGATATTTCTATTTTTAGTGTAGAATACACCTCAACAGAATGTCTTAATGTTCAGTAACTTAATGGCAGAATTGTCAACCAGATCTTTCCACATTCAGCTACTACGGCATCTCCATTTTAAAAAAGGTTTGAAAGCATCAAAGATTTGATTTACATAACTAAATCTAATCAGTCATCCTTTGGGACTGAAACAGATAACATTGATAATAGAAGGAAAAAGTCTAAGATCTATACAAAACATCATTAATATTTTTCTTCAGTCATATATATAACATTTTAATCAGTCTAGCTGAAATCTGCAACAGATCATTTCTCTCATGTTTCTGAATTTAAATGGGACCATGAGAATAGAAAGTCTAGGAGGGATTTATGATTGTTTTAGGTTTACTAAATGTCAGTGATGATGCAGGAGAGCTAAAGTGTTAACAAAGGCTGCAGGTATCACAAATTAAGGAAACAGAAGCATCTTCCTAGAGCCAAATATTCTCTTGAGTTGTCTCACAAATGTAATTCATGTAATATCTGACAAAAGAAGAATGAATCCACTTTAATAAAATATTTTAAGCCTGTGGATTGTGTGAGTTCTGAGCATGAGAAAATTTCTTGACTGGAATGGAAGGAAATTACTGGCCCATTGTGATGATTTCCACAAAAAATTCTCATGGATCTTTTCCCTGGGCTCTCTGCCTGAAGCTTTTGTGATCACATGTTCTGTGACTTCTCCTGCTGCCTTTCCGATGGTGGTGTCTCAGCTTTGACTGTGAGCTCTCTTGTCCCTCCATGGCCCTTCCATGGTGATACTACCTGGGTTTTGCTTTAGGTGCCCTTCCCGTCTCATTATGCCCACTCTTGTCAGGTCCTCTCACCCACAGTGTTGGCTACCTTGTGCAGAACAGTAGTTCTCAAATGAACATCTCTAGTCCAGCTCTTGCTCCTGAGGTTCAGAACTGTAGATCTATTGGGCCATTCTGCTTGGCTCCCCCATGGCCACTCAGAATCCACGTGCCACTGGCCAAGCTTGTGGCATCAGTCCATCTACTCTGCCTTGCTCCTCGTGAGTAGTGCCATTGCCCATCCTGTGACCAAGAGACAGAGCAGAGTCATCCCAACTCTGCCTTCTCTCTCAGGGCCCACAGCCCATTAGCCACCAATGTCTACCAGTTCTCCCCCTTACACATCTCTCTTCTCTGTCTGTGCCCCCTTCACCACCTCCCCTTATTGCAGTTACTGTCATCTCGCTCATGGATTACTCCAAAAAGGTCTCAATGGATCTTCCACCCCTGGAGTGATTTTCTAGAATGTGAACCTGGCCGTACCATTTCATTTCTCTGTTGAAACTCTGTAATGCTCCAGTGCCCTCAGGTTAAGCCTAGTCTTGATGAAGTTTACCTAGTCCTTCATGATTTGACCCCGACTGTTTCGATAGCCTTCTTTCTCCTCCTCCCTATTGCATTTGTGCTCTTTGCTGAGCCCTGTGGAATTTCTGATTTTATATTTTCCAATAGAACCTGTTTTCTTTTTCCTATCTGGGTCTTTGCTCATGCGATTCCCATTTCTCTCCTAGAGAGGCTATTTTATGTTGTAGATAAAAGCAGAGATTCTGAAATGGGACTGCCTGGGTGGAAATCCCGGTGCTCCATCTCCTAGCCCTTAACTTTCCTGGCCTTGGTAATGATGGTGATGGTGATGATGATGATGATAGGAATAGCATCTACATTTCAGGGTTATTATGAAGATTAAGTGAGCAGGACTTAGAATAGAACCTGGGATCTTGTAAGCACTAAATAAATATTAGCAGTCATGACTATTATTTCTCACCTGATTAGATAATGATTTTTTTCTGGAAATCCTTCTCTGAGCCCCTTCAACTGATTGTGTGCCCTTTTTTATGTTTTTCCATGGCACCCTCCATGCACCCTTGTGGTCACAGGTTTCACACTATATGGTAACTGACTCTATTTATCTCTCTTCACTGATTGATTATAAATTTTCTGAGGGCAGGGTTTTGTTTTGCTTATCATTGCTTCTTAAGCCTCCAAAACAATGTCTGTCTCATAATAAGTGCTCACTAAGTATTTCCTAAAAGAATTTAGGTCATTTGTAATTAATCAGCATAGGCAGCTCAATTTCCATATAGAACATCTTTGCTTTTCAAGAACTAAGATTTCAGGAAAAAGATGAGATTCAATGTCTCTATATTTACATGTTCTATCATGGCAATGTATTTTAAGGAAGTATGTATATTTAACTGGGGTGTTATGTTGAACTGAGGAGATGTACAGCTAGTTGGGCTTCTCTCCTGTAAACAACAAAAACCAATAAGGAGACAATTATAAATAGCTTTCCTAGTATAATCAAAGTCTGCCTGAGGTTATTGCTGTGTGATCAGAACTATCAAAGGTTTCCAACCCTCTGTGGGACTTAATAGAGAAGAGAAATAGAAAGTGAAAAAGAGTACACACTTTCTAAAATGTGAGAGAAGTACAAAGACCCTGGGATTAAAAAGGGGCAAGGAGTTGGTTATGAGGAACCAGGAAAAGCCTCCCCAGTATCAATCAGATTCCCCTTGTTTCTTTCTCGTTCTTTTCAAGACCAATCTCTGAGCTCTGTCATTCCATCAGTCTTTATTTCTGTTTCCATTTGTCTTCCTGTGCTTGCCATTGCCACTCCTCTCACTGTTGTCCATCCTCTTAGTGAATTTTAAAAGCTCCTGGTTAGAAAGTGGTTGCTGCAAGATCATTTCGACTGTATATCTACTTTAAACATGTAAGATAAAAATAGTCCTATAAATGGCATATTTTAATTTCTTATTTTTTATAACACTAGTTTTGGCTAGAATTGAGCAAATTTTTTTTTCCAATTAAAGACATACATTTTTACCATTGATGGAAGGGCAAAAGGAGGAGCCATTATGAAGGTTTAATTCATTTTAACTTTGCTAATCATCTTTAATATTTTTTGTTGAGAGGACTCTAATCATCAGAAGGACATCTATTTTTTTGGAGGAGGGAATTGTATCACAATTGGTTGGTAGAAGTAACAGAAGTTGCTAGTAAGTTTAGGGAAAATGAACAGGTAGATGAGACGTGGTGGAGAAACAAAACAAAGAAGAGAAGGCTGTAAAGTGTCTGTGATCCTGTGACCACAGGTCAGAAGCAAGTCAAGTGCCTAAGTGGAGAATCCCTCTCTCCCTTTCTCTCTCTCTCTCTCTTACTTTTCATTTTGTAAAGTTTCAAACATAAAGAAAAGCAGAGAGAATAGTATAATGAACCTCCAGTACCTATTGCTCAGCTTCAACCTTGGTAATTATACTGAGATACAAACACTTATGACCAGTCATATCCTGGCAAGAAAGAGATGACACACCCAAACAGAAGAATTTAAGGAGAGTTTAACAAAGAGATTGCTTATGAAGGTGTGGATAGCATTTGGGGACTCAACAAGAGATGGAGAAGGACTCTGGAGCTAATAACAGTGGGGACTATTACCCTCTGTAGGCCTGAAGTCACAAGAGAGAGTGGCAGTTATTGAAACCCAGAGAGGCTGTCTGTCTGGAGTGGTGACCTTCAGTAAAGGGACTTCTTTAACCCTGGCAGCCTGGCAGGGAGAAATTCTGACACCTGCTACAACATGGATTAAACGTGAGGACATTATACTAAGTGAAATAAGCAGTCACAAAAAGGCAAATATTATATGTGGTACTGCGTATATGTGGTGCTACTTTTATGTGGTACCTGGAGTCGTCAAGTTCATAGAGGCAAAAAGTAAAAGGGTAATTGCCAGTGGCTGGGGGGAGGGGAGAATGGGGTTTTTTAATGGGTATAGAGTTTCAGTTTTGCAATATGAAAAGAGTTCTGATTAGCCAGGCATAGTGATATGTGACTGTAGTCCCAGCTACTTGGGAGGCTGAGGCAGGAGGATAGCTTGTGCTCAGGAGTTTGAGGTTGCAATGAGCTATGATGATGCCACTGCACTCTACCTGGTGTGACCGAGCTAGACTCTGTCTCAAAAAAAAAAAAAAAAAAGTTGTGTTGGAGATGGGTTCACAACAATGTGAACGTACTTAACACTACTAAACTGTATGTTTAAAAATGGTTAATATGGTGTTATTGGCTGAACTGTGTCCCTCCAAATTTCATATAGTGACGTCCTAACCTGTGGTACCTCAGAATGTGATTGTAGTTGGAGATAGAGCCTTTAAAGAGGCAATTACATTAAAATGAGACTGTCAGGGTGGACCCTATTCCAATCTAACTGATGTCCTTTTAAGAAGAGGAAATTGGACACACAGAGAGACACCAGGGCTATGCACACACACAGAGAAAAGACCATGTGAAGATGTAGTGAGAAGGTGGCCATATGCAAGCCAAGGGGAGAGGCTGCAGGAGAAACAAACCTACACCTTGATCTTGAGCTTCCAGCCTACAGAACTGTGAGAAAATAACGTTTCGTTGTTTAAGCTACACAATCTGTGGTATTTGTTATGGCAGCCCTAGCAAACTCATACAGATGGTAAATTTTATGTTATGTGTATTTTACCACAATTAAAAAAATATGTAGAAAGCAATGGTATCCCTGGCTTTGTCTTGGCAGAAAGTCTGGGGAGAAATTTGTGAAGCAATAAATGATGAGATGGTGGAAAAAGACATTATATTCTGCATAAAAGATTTTGACTGGAACTGTATGTTCAGAGGCATCTTGAGTACTGCAGAGCTATTGTAGGTTTCTTGAGTTTGACTGAGGTCCATGTAGATAATAAAAGCAAAGATGTGTGGGCCTTATTTGCTTTGTTTAATGCAATCATTACATGGAAGGAAGCGTTTGAGGGAGCAATATGGATTAAGACTTATCCAACAGTCCAATTATCAAACAATAATGACAGTTGTTAAATTTATTAATAAACTTCTTGGTGCTTAATATAGTGTTGGAAGGATAGACATTGATCACACAAACCAAATATTACTCCCATTTTACAAATGAGGAAATTAAGGCTCGAAGATGTTAAGTTGCTTAAGTACCTACACCTCATAACACACATATTTCATATGTAACTGGGCTTGAAATGAGGAAAAAACATAGTTTTTAAATCCAGCTGTTGTAGTAGCTGAGAGATGGCCAATGGGAAACAATAATATGCTAAAGGCCTTTTAAATAGTAGAAAGAAATTGTTTGCTACACTTACTTAAATTCTTTCGATTCCTGTTGAAAGTGGGAACTGGGGAGATCCATAAAACCTTTTCAAACTTACTTGTGGTGGGCTTTTGGGTTTGTTCACAGCAATATTTTAGATCAACCTTATTGAAGTATAATTGCCATGATAAATGCACTCATTTTAAGTGTAGAATTTGATGAGTTTTGACAAATATGTAAACACTTACAGACTACCACCAAAATCAAGGTACAGAACTTTTTCATCATCCCTGTGTTAGTCAGGGTTCTCCAGAAAATAGAATATAACTAATGGTTCTGTTTTTATATTATTATTAATAATTCATTGATAAATATTACTTAATATTATTTATATTATTAACCATATATATCATAAGGAATTGGCTCACGTGATTATGGAGGCTGAAAAGTCTGGAGATGTGCAGTTGGTGAGTGGCGCCCCCAGAAGAGCTGATGGTGTAAGTTCCAGTCTGAGGGCAGGGGAGACCCATGTCTCACCTCAAACAGTCAGGAAGACAGCATTACCTCTTACTCAGCCTTTTTGTTCTACTCACGTCTTCAATTGATTAGGGGGGACCGTCTGCCTTACTCAGTCCACAGATTTAAATGTTACTCTCATCCAGAAACACCCTCACTGAAACACTCAGAATATTGTTTGGCCAAATGTCAGGGTCTCCTGTGGCCCAGCAAGTTAAAACATAAAATTAACTGTCGCAACTCCCCAAATTTCCATATATCCTTTATCAGTCAACCTTCCCACAGTCATTCGCCCACCCTCTCCCCCTTAATACTCTGACTTCAGGAAGGTACTGATTTGCTTTCTATCAATATTACTGTATATATGACCCCCTCCCCCTGGAGTTTCATCTAAATGAAAATATACACTATATAGCTTTTTGGGGGGGTGGAGTGTCCGGATTCTTTTGGTCAGTAAAGTATTTTTGAGATTCATTCATGTTGTCTGTGTATCTGCAATCTATTCCGTTTAATCTGTTATTGCTAGATAGTGCTCCATTGCATCGATATATCACAATTGGTTTATCCATTCACCTGTTGAAGGACATTTGTTTTTTTTCTAGTTTTTGGCTATTATGAATAAAGCAGCTATGAACATTCAAGTACAATTGTTTGCGTGAGCCTATGCTTTCATTCCTTTTGGGTATTTACCTACGAGTGGGAATGCTGAGTTATATGCATATTTAAGAAATTTATAAGAAACTGTTAAACTACTTTTTAAACAGATACCATTTTGCATTTGGAAAAATACAGGTTGAGCATTCCTAATCCAAAAATCTAAAATCTGAAATGCTCCCAAAACCCAATACTTTCTGAGTGCTGACATCATGCTCAAAGGAAATGCTCATTTGGATTTTTGATTTTCAGATTAGGGATGGTCAATTAGTAGGCATAATGCAAGTATTCTAACATCTGAAAAACTTTAAAATCTGAAACACTTCTGGCCCCAAGCATTTTGAATAAGAGATACTCAATCTGTATGAGTTCCAGTCACTGCATGGTCTCACCAGCATTTGGTATTGTTGGCCTTTTTAATTTTAACCATCCTAGTGGAGATGTAGTGGTTTCTCACAGTGGTTTTAATTTGCATTTCTCTGATGACTATTGATGTTGAACACATTTTCACATGCTTCCTGGCCATTTGTATATGTTCTTTTGTGAAGTGTCTGTCCAAATTATTTGTCCATTTCTTATTGGGTTGTGTGTCTTATTTTCTTATTATTGAATTGTAAAAATTATTTATATACGAGTACTTTGTCAGATACATGTATTGTGAATATTTTTCCCGTCAGTGGCTTGCTTGTCCATTTTCTTTATGGTGTCTTTTCAAGGTTTTTAATTTTGATTAAATTCAATTAATTAATTCTTTTTTCATTTTATGACTATCAATGTTTTTGTGTCCATTAGAGAAATAATTGCCTATCCCAAAGTGGTGAAGGTTTTCCTTTCTATCTTCGAAGTTTCGAAGCAGGTATTTTCTAACAGGCATTTGTGCTAGAGCAGGGTCATGGAAACTTGAAAATTAATAAATAGCAAAAATAATAGCCAAGTCTGGAATCATAGCTAATGCTTATATGTTGAAGATGATGAGTTGAACCATTTCAGTCTTGGAAAACAGACATTTCCAAAATGAGCACATCACCTCTACAAAATGAAATTCCTAGCCTGTCATGGAACAGTGTGGGCCATCACGAGCTGACCTTGTGAGGGTTACAGATGTGCACAGCCAAAACTAAAATGAGAACAGACTTAAACCAAAAGTGCATACAGGCAGATATGAGAGAAATCTGACCAAGGGTTCTGCTAATATGGGAGTGACAAAGGATAACTAAAAGCAAGTATATACTATTTATAAGTTGCATATATATTTATGCTTCAGCTAACTTTAGTAAGCTGTATCTATTCCATTTTAAAACCTTAGTCATTTTTGTTTTCCTCATTAAAATTCTTCAGCGATTTATTTACTTAAGGCTGGAAGTAGAGATACCGGAATCAAGTGATACAGCCAGCATTCTAGCACTTCTAAGCAATATCGGGTGTAGCCCTTTACAGAGGAACATAAAAAGCTTTATTTGCTCCTAACGCGGAGCTTAGAGTAGATGATTTTAAAAATGGAGGGTAAATCATGGTATTTCTTTGCCATCTAGGGTTTTGATGAGGTGAATAAAAGAAGAACCCCCTGTCCATTTGAGAGCTAAACTTGAACTGAACATTTCTTTACCTTGTGAAATGTTCAGTTAAGTGCTTTTGCACTTTAATTTTCCAGCCTGGACCAAGACCAGAAATGCCAAAATGATATGAGAAAGGCTGTTCTTACTGTTTTTCTGGCTGGGATTGGAAGAGAAAGTGCCAGCAATCTTGTGAGAAAGCCTGTTCTCTAAAGATCTGCAACCCAGTTTGCAGAATCAAGGGGTTTGGATAGTTCAGATGAGTTTGGCTGAGTGTCCTGGTGTGCTCATCCGAATCACACCCTGCAGAAAGCGTTTTGTCTTATCGAAGTCAACCACAGAACACTTTGTGCGCTTCTTCAGACATCTTAACCATTACGTGTGCCCATCCAGATAAACCGCTAAAGGCTAGCGGAGCACTGCCAAATTGAAATGTTTGAGTGTGATCTCTACAACTAGGTTTCAGATTTCAACCTGAAATAATGAAAATAGTCATCACAGTGATAGTTTTATAAAATGTTTCTACTACAGAAGGCATTAGAGATAATTTAGCTTAACCTCTCATTTTATACTTTAGAAATTTAAGGTTCGGAGAGGTGAAGTTATTTGCTCAATATCATTCAGCAAGTTAGCAGCAGAGTCTGGCCTGGAAAATAGGATCCCTTCTTCCCTGCGATATGTCATTGTATAGGCTATGTGATTTGCTCTTTAACATACATGTGCCTAAAAAGAAAATAAAGTAGCTCTGAAGTAGCTATATGATCTGATATGGCAAGTAAAAAGGAAATTCCATGGACGTACTGAAATGGAAGACCATTATTTCAATATTCAGGACTGGAGTGCCAAACAATATATTTAAGATTATTAAAACCCCTCATTGATATGGTTTTAATGTACATCAAATTTTTTTGAGTAATATTATATATTAGAAGCTTTTCTTTCAGTAGGCTTTTGAGACATCTTGCAAGGAAGGGCATTATTGCTTTGAAAAACTAAATGGGGAATGGTCATTCACACACATCTATTCAAGAATCAGCAGTGGAAGCAACCATTCACCACGCTGTCCTACTCAGGCTATGGACAGGACAAGGCATCCCCGCTGAGGAAGCAAACTCCGTTGGTGGGCCCCCAGAAAGGATCACTGTCAATATCCCTGGATGAAAATACTGGCCCAAGTGGGACAAGTGACCTTAGCTGGAGGCAGCTTTGCCAGTTTGTGGCCTGCCTTCGTGAAACAGTGCGGTGGGTGTTGCATAATCATTTCTGTCCCTGAATGCAGCTGAAGCCTGATTACTCCCAAATCTACAGAAGGGTGGATACCTCCCTGTTGTTAAACCTTTTTTCCTCCTTTGTGGGATACCCAATTCTTGTTCTTGTTGCCTTCCCATTTCTATAGTCACGGTATTTTTTTAAACAGGCTCTGCTTAGCTGGGTGATTTGATTAAAGTTAGTGTTTTAAATATAAATAGCATGTGGTTGATATGTGCACACCATGGAGTACTATTCAACCATGAAAAAAGATGATTTTTTTTTTTTTTGAGACAGAGTCTCACTCTGTTGCCCGGGCTAGAGTGCCGTGGTGTCAGCCTAGCTCACAGCAACCTCAAACTCCTGGGCTCAAGCAATCTTTCTGCCTCCCGAGGAGCTGGGACTACAGGCATGTGCCACATGCCCGGCTAATTTTTCTATATATTTTTAGTTGGTCAATTAATTTCTTTCTATTTTTAGTAGAGACAGGGTCTCACTCTTGCTCAGGCTGGTTTCGAACTAATGACCTTGAGCTATCCTCCCGCCTCGGCCTCCCAGAGCGCTAGGATTACAGGCGTGAGCCACTGCGCCTGGCCAAAAAAAGATGAATTAATGCATTTTGTAACAATATGGATGGAACTGGAGACCATTCTCCTAAGTGAATCATCTCAAGAATGGAAAAACAAACATCACATGTACTTGCTATTAAATTGGAACTAACCAATGAGCACACATGTGCACAGAGGGAAGTAAAGTTCAGTGGAAATAAAGCAGGGAGGAGGAGGGAAGAGGGGATGGGCGAAAACCTACCTAATGGGTACAATGAACACTATTTGGGTGATGGGCACACTTATAGCCATGACTGAAGCATTACCAAAGCTATCCATGTAACCAAAACATTTGTACCCTCTCCCTCTTAATATTTTGAAATTAAAAAAAATAAAAAAATAAAAAAGCAGCATTTCTAAATATAATTTTCACTTGATTTTCTCGTTGGCAAAAAATGGTCTTGGCTCTTGCACTCTCTAGATCTTCTCCATCTCTAGCCTGCTAGGATTTTATTTATCGGGGCCCTCTGTTACATACCTCCTGTTTCTCAGCCAGGCAGCCAACCAGCCACCCTGTATTCTATACCATATATATTTGTGTAGCAGCAATATCGTGGAGACCTGGCACGGATGAATGTAAATAAATTTCCAACATGACTGCATCATATCATCTTAACACATAGGAAAAGTATTTCTGTATGCACAGTACATGCACCTCAGAGTTTCTATAGGATTAGACACTTTGATGTTATGATAAAATTTGTGCTGAAGCAGACATGAAGAATTCTGGTGACCATTGCAAGTGGAGCCTCAACCCTGCCAGCATCGTATGTGCCTTACCACCCAGGCTAAGCACCCACCTGCTGGAATAATATAAAGGAACCTGTGCTGTTCACCACAGTTGACAATTTATTCTTAAACCATTTAAATACAGTCATGCATCGCTTAATGTCAGAGATATGTTCTGGGAAATGTGTTTTTAGGCAATCTCACCATTGTGCAAACATCATAGAGTATATTAACACACACCTAGATGTTATAGCTTACTACACACTTACGTTATACGGTACTAGCAATACTATGGTATTGTTCCTAGGCTACAAACCTGTACAGCATGTAACTGTACTGTAGGCAATTGTAACACAATGTATTTGTGTATCTAAATATATCTAAACATAGAAAAGGTACATTAAAACTATCACATTATTATCTTATGGAACCACCATTGCGTATGTGATGCTTTGTTGATCTAAACATTGCTATGTGGCCCGTGACTACAATGGTTTAATTCCTTATGACTGTTAGTTTGGGAAACATAAGCACAATGACTTTTCTAGAATACTATGGAAAGGCATGGTATTCGTAAGATGATAATAGTATGGTTGATCTTACTCATTTTATTTACTCTCATTGGTTTTATTTAGCAGGTGTCACAATGTAGGCAATTAATATTAATGGGAGTATTGAACAGTTTGAAACTGGGCTTTTAAGTGAACCAGCTGGTTCAGAAATGATGTTTATGTACACATGCATTCTATGTGATAACAAACCTAATCCAAAATACATATTTTTCACAATGTAAAATCTCACCTAATTCTCTACTCTTTAAATAGCTACCCATTCCATGTGGAGTTAAAAAAAAACACAACACAAAACAATTCCTAAGCACTAGATCTAACTGTGAAATATAGTATGTATATATTAGAAACTCATGAGGCTTGATAGGAGCTAAGTCCCTGTTGGATCAACAAAACAAAGATTCCTCAATAATCTTGGGCATTTACAAGGCAGGATCTTTGTATCTAAGACAGTAGGAGTAAAGATTGTCCGTGAAACCAAGGTGGTTGCCACCAGTAAGTTTCCAGGCAAAACGTGAAGCAGACTTCTGAATAGTCATCCTGTCACCTCCCTTGCTCTACCCCTTTCTTCCTGCAAGAGTCCCCTGCCCCATCTCCTCTGGCTGCTGGGCTGCCTTCTCACTCAACTTTCTCGCAGTCCTTTCCCTTCCTTGGGCTTGGGTATTTCTCCCCTCTCTTCTCCATCATCCAGTCATAGACACTTATCCCTTGGCAGATATAAATCATTCCTTAAGAGATTATTGGACTGAACAGGGAATGCTGAGTTTCCAGATACTCATTGCACAAAATGTACCCTGTACTTAAATTTTGAAAAAGCAGATTATTAAGCCAAATAAATATAAAGTTAGTATGAGAGTGTTTCTGAGTAAAATGAGACTTCCTGGTATTCACCTCCTACTCTGACCTACTGTCAATGTATTTTCAATAAAGTAAAAAAATAGTGCTCAATAAGCAATCGCTTTACTTGTAAAACTTTGCATACTTTCTCTCCTGGCCAACAAAATCCTAATAAGGTTAAGGAGCTATGGCATCAGATGTTAGGAATTGAGCAATTCAGATACATAAGATTGAAATAGTCTCCTTTTTCTTAATAGTAGTTGTATTTTAATATTTATTTAATTTTTTTTTTTTTTTGAGACAGAGTCTCACTCTGTTGCCCGGGCTAGAGTGCCGTGGCGTCAGCCTAGCTCACAGCAACCTCAAACTCCTGGGCTCAAGCAATCTTTCTGTCTCAGCCTCCCGAGTAGCTGGGACTACAGGCATGTACCACCATGCCCGGCTAATTTTTTTCTATATATTTTTTTTGTTGGCCTATTAATTTCTTTCTATTTTTGGTAGAGACGGGGTCTCATTCTTGCTCAGGCTGGTTTCGAACTGCTGACCTTGAGCGATCCTCCCTCCTCAGCCTCCCAGAGGGCTAGGTTTATAGGTGTGAGCCACCGTGACCGGCCTATTTAATTTTTTGAATAAGTAATAGATACACATGGTTGAAAAGATTTAACAAGGGTAAAATGAACACCATAAAAGTTTCCCTCTCATCATCCCCCCCATCTACTGACTTCTACTCCTACAAAAAAAAGAGATAATATATGTTATTAGTTTCTTGTGTAGATTTCCAGACATTTAAAAAAATATTTATTTAAGCAAAAGCTACACATACAGTTTTCCCCACTTTAAAAATAACTATAGCATACTATATATACTTTTTCCCCATTTAATTTATCTTACATATCTTTACACATCAGTAGTACAGAGTTTACCCATTCTTTGAAGTTTTTTTATTGTGGTTGAATAGTATCCCATTATTTGGATGCGCAACAATTTATTTAAACAGTTCCTTATTGATGAAGTTTTAGATAGTTCAATTCTTTTGCTACACGAACTGCAGCAGTAAATAACCTTGCACATTCATGATTTTGCCCATGTACGGAAATATCTGTAGAATAAACTTCTAGACTTGGAACTGCTGAGTCAAAGAGTATATGCATTTGTAATTTCAATAAATATTGCCAAATTGCCTTCCAGAATGATTATACCTATTTACACTCCCACCAGCAATGAATCACTGCTCTCATTTCTCTGTATCTTGCCAACCCTAAGGGTTGTCAAATTTTTGGATTTTTACCAATCCGATAGTGAAATATGGTATCTTGATGTAATTTTAATTTGCATTTTTTTCTATGTAGGAGTAATCTGAACATCTTTTCATATATTTATGAATCATTTGTATTTCCTTTTCTGTGAACTATTATTCACTTTCTAATGGGATTTTTCCTCTTTGAATTCTATTGTGTCTCTCTATATTAGAGAGTTTAGCTCTTTGCCTGTATTGTAAATTACAAATATTTTTTTCTTAGCTTGTTGTTGTCTCCTAACTTGAAAGAATTGTTTTAAAGATCAATATGGATAATTGCATTAGTGTTCTGTGTCATTTTGTATGCACACACAGCTACGCATAAGGATAGAAAGATAGATACATACAGATAGATAGTATGTGCATGTGTGTATGGATTTTTTAACAGGCCCTCTTTTATTCTTGGAACACAAATAACCCCATGCAAACAATTCATGTATCTATATGCAAGGCCAACCTTCCTGTAGGCAAAAGAGGATGCAAGCATATTCTCTGAAAGAGGTTCAAAGTGTTTATGGAATTGTCTGCTATGCACTGACACTGGCTCTAGGGATAGAAAAATGACAGAGATATGATACAGTTACTCTAAAAGTTTGTTCACAGTTTGGTGACAAGGGTGGAGAAGTTGGATGTGCAAACAAAGAAATACAATAGAGTAGAAGACATAAAAATCAACATGTGAGCAAAAAATTTAAACACAGTAGAAGAAACATGTATACAGTCAGCCCTTCACGTCTGTGGGTTCTGAATCCATGAATTCAACCAACCACAGATGTTTGTGGGGGGAGGGGGGCAAGGATGGTTGCATCTGTACTGAACATGTACAGATTTTTTTTCTTGTCAGTATTCCCTAAACAATACAACAACTATTTGCATAACATTTACACTGTATTAGGTATAAGTAATCTAGAAGTGATTGAAAGTATAGCGGAGGATGTGCATAGGTTATATGCAAATACTACACCATTTTATATAAGGGATTTGAGCATCCTCAGATTTTGGTATCTTGGTCGGGGTGGGAGTTCTGGAACCAATTCCCTGTGGATACTGAGGGAAGACTGTATAGTTACAAACACAGTGATAAGGGAGGAGGAAGAATGGAGTGAGTGACTATAACCTGTAATAATCATTCAACCACTATCTCCAAGTTCAGTGCAGAAAAGAGAAACTGGGGGTTTCAAGCAGAAAGGAATTTAATACAGGAGATTATATGTTTACTAAAGCATAGGCAGAGAGGTTGGAGAAAAGGAAGTCAGGTCATTGTCCCTTGATTTCTGGTTTCTGATTGATTCACTGCTGTGGCAACTGAGGGGTTAGAAAATCCCTGTGGCCACCCTCTCCACTGCTCCGGCTTGGGCTGCTGCCCCAGGGATGCTGGTGAGCAGTGAGGAGAATACAGTGCGGGGTCCGCTGCTACCAGCTTGCACGACTGTCAGAGCTTGTTTGTCAGAGGCAGCTGCCACAGGAAGAAAGCCTCTCGTGGGTTTCAAACTCGTCACAAGTGCATCTCTTTGGCCTAATCCGGAATACTCCTGGAACTCCAGCTGCAAGGGGCCCTGGGAAATGCAGTTTTTTATTCTTTCCAGAGCTTGTAATTCAAGAGGTGAATGAAAGTCAAGAGCTAATACTCAATTTCAATCACTGTGGTAAGGATTTATCAGATTATGAAGCATAAAGCAGGTGACTGAAGAACGGGTCCATTAAATGGATACATTTTATCTGGTCAGGAAGAAGCCTGAAGGGATTCCAGAAAATAGGATTTACAAGAAACCCATTTGGCAGGAGACCTGGAAGTTGGGAGTGGAAAGACTGAGGACACAGGGCTATAAAATCCTATCCATGGGCACGTGGATTGCATTGGGAGAGTGATCGGGGGTGTTGAGGAAAGATAGTTTTTCATTATTAGATAGTACATGTAAAATGATAAAAATGACAATAAAGTAACTAATAATATGATGACTAAGTAATAGTGTATGTGAAAAAGTCTGATAAGCCCTACAGCCCTGACTATAAATAATACTTGTGGTAGGTGTTATTATTGTCATTTATAAACAAGGAAATGAGTTTAGAAAAGTTAGCAATTTGTCCAAGTTCAGTCTACTGTGTAGTGGAACTTGAATCTTTCTTTTTCCCTTCCATTTTCCCTTCCGCTGTCCATTTCTCCTTCCTTCTTTCCTATAACTTACTAAGCATCTACTATATGCTATGCTCTTGGCTTTGATAGTCAAGACAAAACCCCTCCCCTCAAAGAGGCGGTAGCCACCTTCTAGTTTGACATTCATTCAGGACTTTTTTCCATTGCATAACATATGCCTCCCAGAATTATATTAGGAGCACCTGACTCTGTTGGGAAGCCAGCCACTTTTATCTCTATTTGGAGCACAAAAAAACCAAGGCATAGACCAGTTTTAACGAGGAGACAGTAGAATCTAGATTCAGACCTTCAGAACTCAGTTGCAGCAGTAAGCATGGCTTCCTTGCTGAGAAAAGGATCATATGGATTTTATATAGAATTGCCTACATGTGTACGGGCTGGAGGATTTGACTCGTGGGAAAAAATAAAATGAAAGACTAAAAATGTCTCCAAAATATCTCCAGGATATTAAAGTAAAGCTAACCACATAAAAGACACATGACATTTGCCTGTGAATAGATAGACTGAGCATTTTGGTTCTTATGCTAGTTTATAGCTGCCAGTGATTCTTGTGGCACGGATCCAAGTTTTCAGGACACTATCACATTTTAAAGTTTTCCTAATGAATTATAATAACATTTCTGTAGTTTACATCAAATTGTGTTGAATGGCATTTTTAGCAAATTGTGTCACTTTGTGAATTTCCAAATTTTACAAAATTTCTTGTGCCAAAAAATAATCAGTGAAAATGATTTTGTGTGAAACTTTTTGAAAGCCAAGTTTAGCTGATTTTGCTAAACAGCACAAGCAAACAATTTATTCAATCTTTCTCCAAGTCCTTTTTCTGAGCCTTGTTCTCTGCTTCCAGGCCCCCCTTCTCTTCCCCCTTACTAAGCTTCTTTCACTTTGTTTACTGGCCTTTGTTTCTGCTCCTAGTTTGTCTTTCTCTAACATTATCAGCCCTCCCCATACCTCAACCCCTAACTATACCAAGCCTTGGGCTATGGTTTTGGGTTGAGGGTCACAGAGGTCATGGATTTTTCACTGAAAGAGAGAAAGAAAAAAAAAAGGGAAAAAAGAAATGATCCCCTTTGCTCTCTCTTCTGCCCTTGGTGCGGAGAAATTCATTGGCGAGTACCCAGCAAGCATTATTACTGTGGGCTTGAAACAAATATACACTCACTGCAAGAGATGCCCTAAAAATGTTGCTTAGGATAAAAGAACATATTTACATATGCCTGGATTCATGATCTGAAA
Organism: Lepilemur ruficaudatus; assembly: GCA_963574885.1. Classification (NCBI taxonomy): domain Eukaryota; kingdom Metazoa; phylum Chordata; class Mammalia; order Primates; family Lepilemuridae; genus Lepilemur; species Lepilemur ruficaudatus. Next base: position 91,674 of record CAUYRT010056649.1, read on the forward strand.
TCCTTGCACGTGCATGGTTAGACTACCTCAGTAGGATTTTGAGCTTTTTCTTCTGAACTGATCTGTTTCCCTGCAGATGGAGACAGTATAGGGAAGTGGAAACAGCATAGGTTTGGGAGGCAGAGTTCCTGGATTTGAATCCTGGTTTTCCAGCCACTTAATCTTCCTGAGTGTCAGTATTCTCTGTTACCAAATAAGGAAACTAGCAACTGATATAACTAGTTAGGATGATAGTTACCATTAATTGAACAATTACTGTATGCTGGGCTTTCTGCTAAGTACTTGCATGCATCATCTCGAACCCTGTACAATACGAGGTGATAGCATTATTATGGCCATTGCCATCTTATGGATGAGGAGACTGAGGTAAGGAAATATTGAATTACTTGTTCCGGGCCATTTACGTAAAGAAGTGGAGCTGGGTTTTGTCTCAATCCAAAGCCCATTTTTGAACCATTATACTAAATGATACAACACAGAGTACCAGATATATGGGAAGGGGTCATTCTTTTGTTTTGTGTTGAATTGTTTCAAGGCTAGAAATTCCAGGAGGCATAAAGACAGCTCCAGTTCCTGCTTTGGCTTCTTCAGAATTTCCTCTACTTGTCTCCTTTATGTGCTTACAAATTGGACCAAAAGATGGTGGCTGGAGTCTGTGACCCAAACCATATATCAAGTCACCACTAGCCTTATTTCTTTGACCACAAAAAAAAAATTTGGTAAACTGTCTAGAAAATGCCATAGCAGACTGAGACTGGGGCATTGTATGGTCTCAGAGCAGGGATTGTAGGAGGGTGTTGTGCCCAGCAGGAATCTGGAGATTTTGGGGGGAGAGAATGGGATTGAGACCAGAAACATCCCCACTGCCAATTACTCTTTATAGAATTCCTAATGGAAGCCACAGACGCTTACAGTGACTATTGCAGAAAAGCCACATAATTATAGGGCAGCAGTCTTGTGGCTTCCATGTGTGTTTTTGCGATCCTAGCTTATATCTTACCCACGTGCTAATTTCTACCTGCTGAATACAATTTGGTTTGCAGTAAGTAATGCTTTTAAGAACTTTCTCAGCAACTCATCTCTGGGCAGCATTCTTGTCTAAGCCATGTGAAGCCAGAGAATTCTCGCAAACATCTGATTGGCATGTTTTGCTTAAGGAGGATAATGAGTCTGCTGCAAAAAAGATCATAAAGTCCTGAAAACTAACTATGGCAAATGCTTTAGGTATGTCTGTAAATTTGGTTTTCTGTGAATTTAGTTACGCCTTTCAGATCACAGTTTGTGAAATCACAGTGTTACTTTTGAGGTGTCAGGAGGTTTTTGATTATTTCATGACCTTTTCCCTAAATACTGCCTATTACTTTGATACAAGAATTTTTGAAGTGCTTCACAATCTTTTGCTATTCCCTGGGGTCTGGGTCAACATTCCTATCATCTCTATTTTAAGATGAAACACAGAGAGTTTAAGTGACTTGCCTATGGGGTCCCAGCATGTGGGTGCCTGTGCTGGACATAAACTTCTTTAAGCTTTTGGCTTTAGGTTGGTGCACTGAACCACATATTTCCCCTAGCAATTATTTATCCACATTATGCATCTGACCTGGATATGCTGGTGCTTATTTTCCATTTGCATAATGAGGAATACATCGGGCTTCCAAGATGTATTTCCTCAGTACAAGGAGCTGAGTCCTAATGTGGACCTGCCCGGTTTTCTTCGTTCAGGGAGGGTCAGGGGCAGGGTCACCTTGTCCTTGGCACAGGCCTGGGAATGAACAGTCTGGGTAGAGCCTGGTCAGCATGAAGTGGAGCTGATGAGCTGGCGATGCTGAGTGGTAGTAAGACATTTGGGTCTTCCCAAATGCAAACTACAATTTAACTGTGCAATGCTGGAAGCTTTTCCCACCTTTTAAGCAACTGGAGAGGGATCTTCAGGAAATACTGTGGGTAATGAAGTTTATGTTAAGGTATAACCATAAATATGGGGTCTGGGCAAGAAAAGAAACTTTTTATTTTTTCCCTCTTGAATTCAGGAGGAACGATCATAAAGGTATTTTTAAAAGTATGTGTGGAATATGAAATATCATTTGATTAGTAATTTGTTCTTAAATGACTCTTATTAATAGTTGTTTAAATGGTATAACTATCTTGTCCTATTATAAGTTTATTAAATAAACTTTAGAAAACACAGATAAGCAGAGACAATAAAATAAAATCAACCTGATTTCCACTACTCAGGAGTAACTTTTATTAATATTTTCGCATATTTTCCTTTTTTTAAAAAATGGGCTTACTTTTTTTTACAATGATTATTTATTTCAGTACATTATATGACTTATTACCTAATCTATATACACATAGGATTATACTATGCACACTGCCTTATAACCTGCTTTTTAAGCTTAAACCTGATATGTTTTGAAAATCTTCTCTGGTTATCAGTTTTCCCCAATATCATCCCTGATGGCTGCATAGCATTTCACTGCATGGACACGCCAATGTTTATTTAACCAATCCCTCATTGCTAGGCATTTAGTTGTTTCCAGGTTTTCTCTGTTAAAAGCAAGCTATGATGGAGATGTAAATCTTAGTTATAATAGCGTCAGATCATATATTGCATTTGTATCTTCTGGAGCAGTGGTTCCCAGCCTTTTTGGCACCAGGGACCAGTTTCATGGAAGATAATTTTCCCATGGACAGGGTGGGAGGAGGGGAGCTAAGGCTGGGATGCCGAGTGATGGGGAGCGGCTGTAAATGCGGATGAAGCTTCGCTCGCTTGCCCGCCCCTCACCTACTGTGTGGGCCCCCCGCACCTTTCCTAAGATTCATTGAAGATAATTTTTCCACAACGGTGGGGTAGCTAGGGACCACAGTTCTGGAGGACCTAAAACCTAAGTTTGCCAAACAATATTACTGCTGTATTAATCTTTTAATGGGAAAACTTCTAGTTAGGGCTAAGTTGATAATATATCAAACAGTAAAGTGCTCATTCTTGTTCACCAGAGGTGGAGATAAACTCGAAAAGCTAACAGCTACTCATGGCTGAGGAAATATAGTTCTCATACAGCAGACTAGATAACGGTGGAATAGCTTTTACTGAATACAATACTCTTAAAAAGTGTTAAAAAGTGGGACATTTATTTGTGTAAACTTCAAGCGTGTTGAAGTAGTGTCAGGGCATAAATGTTTTAGTCCAGTCATCTTTGAAATGGCCTTTCCAAGTCACGTTTTTAAAATAAAACAAAAACCAAACAAACAGAAAAACTCTACACTCGTAAATAACAACTGCTACAAAACTCTCCAGACTCCACCTTTTGTTTTTTTCATTTGATTCTCCATTAGTGAGTTCTGATTCTACCCTTTCAAGTTCTGTAGATCTCACTAAGCATTTTTGGAAAGACCAAGTTACCTCATGCAATGTTTTCCTATATAGGTCTGTATTGCTAAAGAACCGAGCCTAATCTTTTTGTGAGAAACTTTTGTGGACATTAAAAGGAGCCTATTTAAGTTCTATCAATTCTTATCTCAGCTTCCCGCAATTTTTTTTTAACACATACATTTTCTATGACTTTCAAGCCAGCACTGATGATAAACTTGACTGGCAGACATGAATGTCTAGGCTGAAGGGACATGTGATCTAAGCAAATTGCAGCAATTCTATAGACTGAAGTAATCAAAAACATGCATTTTTGACAACTCAGACATTTATAGCTTGTATCTTCTATATCAGGACTCAGAAGCGACATAATGATGTCAGCTTTCCCCCCAGATAGTTTGGATGGCTCTGTGAACATGGTTAGAGAATAATATGTTTTGTTTTCCTTCTCCTTGGGGTGACCATTGTCTCCAGTTAGTCCTGTGCTCAGTGAGTCATTAATTAAACCCAGAATCTTTATAAGTGACCTGTTGTGGCATTGAGGTTTATTCCCAATTTATTCTGCTTCACTGCATAATATTTAGTCAATGTGCCGTGTTTTTATTTTTTGAAATTTTCTCTCATTCTTCCTCACACCATGAGGATTCATTTTTGAGATGGAGAGCAAAAGGCTAGGTTAAAAAAAACACAGCCACCTCCAGAGTGCAAAAACTGCAATAAACCCATCATCTCTAACAACAGCAGAGCATGAAAAGATAAAAAACAGCCTGCCAAGAATGTAGTAACCACCCATTCACTTTTAAATGCTCTCCACACTTCAATGCACAGACCTAATTACTTTTCTGCATTCCCAAATCCACTTTGCCCATACTGCAATCAGAAACCTGGCGTTAAAATATTTTAGACTTGGAGGATCAAGACTAATTATGGGCCTTAGCTGCACCTTTTGGTTTTTCTCCCCCCTCCCCCGCTCCTTCTCTTCTTTGGGTTACTTTAAAGCACGCTCCACTGGAAGAAAGGCTGCCCAGTCCCAGTTGGGGGTGACGCAGTAAGAGAATAAAACAAAGAACAACTCAACTCAATTCAGTAAGCTTCAATGAGGCTGGTATATTTAATGTGAGCCCAGGGTTAGCCCACAGAATTGTGGCAGAATGCAATATTCTCAACAAAAAAAGATGTGTTTAAGGTCGGGTAAGGCCCCATAAGGCTGTTGTTGGTGTTTAAGCAGTCCACTGAGGTATTTAGCACCAAGGGTTTCTAAACATTCCAGCTGAGCGTTAAACCACAGCTTTACAGTAGCTGCTTAAAGGTTTGGGGGGCTGGGAGCGTCCCCTCCCTCTTGTATTGAAAGGTCAACAAACAGTAGGAAAGATCATGTCATAACAAAGATGAAGTCACCTATTATCGAGTATAGTGACAGCTAATAGCACTATCAGAGGAACTAATCCAAGGTATTAAATAGTGTAATTGTTAAAATAATATCATGGTTATTAGAACACCCAAGCATGAGACATTCTTCATGTTACGTAACTTGAAAGTATTGCAGGTGAGCTTAGCCTTCCCATGACAGGCGCTTGTTATAAATATGTAAATATTAGAAAATTGCTTCAGTACTACAATTTTCCTGCAGCATACAGAATGCATTTTTGATACGCAGATGTTATGTTTCATGGCATTTACTAAACTACTTTTGGGTAATTTTGCCGAGAGTTACACTCTTAAAAAGCTTTCATTCATACAAAATAATTTACTGCGAAAGTTGACGCTAATGTCTTATTTTGTTGAAGGGTTTTTAGTTTCATGGATTTAATTAGACAAATACACACAAAAAAATAGTTTCTACAGAAGAATTCCTGGAACAGCAAACGGAGACTGAGTGCTAATAGAGTTAACTTTATGGAAACTTCACGTCTAAGTTTGAGTTCTGGTATTATGAGATTGGATTTGGGTATAGGTATGTTAGAATCAGAAGATTCTTATCCAGAAGATTAGCAAGAAATACGATTACCTTGAGGGAGTACAAATGTCACAAAAACAGAAGAAACTTCAACATCAACAACACACAAAGCTACCAGAATTCTTCCCCATTTCTTTTAGTTTCCAGTAGTCAAGAATCCAAACCAAACCCCAAATTGTATTGTAGGAGATGGTTTAAAACAATAAGATGTTTCGGATGGTCAGAGTTTGCAGGGGCACCTAAGATATAATACAAGGAGCACATACATTGCCTCACAACTACCAATTAACCCTCTTTGTTAGATAGGTAATTTATTCCACTCAGAGGCATCAAATATCAGAGGAATCATAGGCCAAAACAGTAATTATCTGCAGGGAATTCAAAGGCTTGAAAGCCAATAATTCCGAAGAAATAAAAACAGAGTTCTTTTCACTGTATAGACTTCATCTTAAAACCTGTAATAAGAGCCAGGCCCTGGCTGTGAACCTTTACACTGCAAGGTAAAAAAAAAAAAAAAAAACGAACTGAAGAAGGCAAAGACCTTCTTTGGGGCTTTGTACATAAAACTATCTGGAAGTGGAGGTCAAAGACCAAGCACTCGGGGTACTCTCTCTATTGCATAGAGTCCTAATCCAACATGAAAATGAAGGACTGGATTGGGGGAAAGTGGGAATGGGGGAAAATATTAAATTGTGGAACTAAAGAAGATGACAATAAGCTCTGTTTAAAAAGCCAAGAAGTTTAATTTGAATTTTTAAAACTCGAGTGAAATATAATAATCTTTTCTTGGATAAAAAAGTAATCACAGAATTTCTTAAATGTCATGGCAAACTCTTCTTAAGAAAAGAATTTATTCTTAACATCTCATCTCCTTTATGCTACATCATATTTTATATGGTCTAGTCTTGGAAATCTATAGCTAGTGGAACTGGTTACTGAATATTTGACAATTAAGTGTTCCTTTAATTGTACTCTTCCTTAATTGTACCCTCTTTATTTTTTTTTACCTTGCTCTGTGTTTTTTTCTATATCAAAAAGAAAAAGAAGAAGGTCCCCACTCAAACCTGTAATAAATCATCTAAGCTGCATCCATGTATTCCACATGGGAATATACTAGCCTTTGGTGTTTCTACCCTTTCAAACACGTGGCTTCTTAATATCCTGGAGGGGGCCCTTGACTTTTACACATTTACTACCAATTTCATAGAAATTCATGGGCATAACACCTACTTTTCACTTAACAAGGTCAAGGCACAAATCCACATGCCTAATTTAAATGATTCCCTTTTTTTTGGTATGGTTATAAATCCATACCAGATGTTAGGGAAAGAATGTAACTCCGTGTAGTTCAGTTGCTCTACCTAGCTCTGATGATTCTCCCATGGACTTGGGAAAATGGATTTGTGTTTTCTATAGCAAACTTTCCCAATAAAATAGCACTTTCCAAGATTTCTGTTTAGTTAGTCCTACGTTAGTTTAATGTTAGAATTGGACACATCTGCTATCTATGACAGTTTAAGATACCAAATCTGGTCACTTTGCAGACTGAATAAAGTTCTTGGGTGGTGCTTGAGGTCTGTTGACAAAAGTTATGTATGGTAATTTGTAGCCCAGCTGTCACTCAACAGTGGCTTAGTGAACAGCCCCTGGTATGTCCAAGAGGTTCTAATTCTAAGAGGTTGGACTAGATCACACTGATGCTCCCTTCCAATGCTTAATGTAATACCATAATTTGTCCAATTGAGATTAAGACTTTTTATTATACTTAAGAGAGCAATTTTTTTAAAAATTACATTTATTTTAGTAATTAAATATAAAATTGCCTATATCTGAGCTGGCAGGAATATTAAAATTCTTATACAGCCAGTGCTAAAGTGCCATTTTTAGTATTTCAAATCACTTAGCACATTTTAATTCTCTCGTGTGTTTCTTTTTCAGGGGTTTCAACAGGGAAATAGTGGCTACTCCTCTTCGAAAATGGAAAGCAAGAGCATGGATAATGAGACTGTTTCTCACTTCCCGCCTGCCCCTCGGAAGTTAGATGCTGAACATTTTGTCCTATTAACTAAGAAACAGAACAAGAGATGAACAAAATGAAATTCCTCTTGGTGACTCATGGACAAGGTAGAGCATCTCAGTAGTCATTTAGGCTGCTTTGCCAAGTAACTCACTTTCTACACTTTAAGCTAGTAACTCTCACATTTCCATTTTCATTTCTGACCACTTATTAAAGTTTTGGTCCAACTGTGCAACCTTCTACCGGACGTTGGTATTTGTATGTCCCAGTGTCACACGGAGCCCAACAAACTTCGAATTGAACCTCGCTTGGTTTCCCCATTGTTTCCTGTTTGTGGTGTTTATTTCCTTCCAATTCAAAGCTTTTCCCGTGTCTTTCCCAGCCCCGGATGCCTGTCTTCCTCCCTGGCTCAGCACTCCTGCCATCATCAATACCGTCTCCATTATCCAAGTTCCCCGGACTCAAGGCCCTGAAGGCATTTCTAACTTACTGCTCTCTTTTGCACATCATAATTATTAAGTTTAAACATTTTTTCCTTTAGAGTAAGTGCTATGATGTTATTTCCTTTCTATTCCATAGTCCCCAGACACTTGTCACACCTTACCCGAATTAGTGCAGCAGCCTTGTAGCAGGTCTCTGTCTGCCTCCCCTTCCCTCTAATTCTGCTGCTAAACAAATGTTTGTAACACTTACTCCCCTGCTCAGAACCCTGTAATGGCTCCAAATTTCCCAACATCATGCCTAACTCTGCTGCTTGAGTTTCTCCCTCCGTCCTCATGTTTAGCAGGACTCCCCTGTTTTACTGCTGCTTCATCTGGCCGTCTTTGCACTCTTCTTGGCTGTGCTTATCTTCAGTCTTCAAATGTGGCCCTTTCTCATCCCAATCACCTCCCCAAATCCTAACCACTTTCAGCCTCTTTCCCATGAAATTTTTTTGCTTGTTTTCATTCACTTTGATCCCCTTTCCTTTGAGCTCCTAAGTCACATCTTGTCTTCAGATTTGATAGTCTTTGGTAGCATGAAATGAACCCTGGATTGGAGTCAGAGCAACATGGCTCCCAAACAGATTTCATCCATAGATCAGCTCTGGAGCTGGGCAAGTCATTTTACCTCTGAGTCTTTATTGCCTGTTCTATAAAATGGGGATATTAACAAATGAAATAGAAAATGATAAGAAATGTGAAAGCACTGGCATGTAATAACATCCTCAGTGTTAGCTAAATTTGATTCTTTTAAATTGTTTAATTACTTTTTGTCTGTTTGTATGTCTTCTGAATTTGGCTTCTGGAGAGTGAGTACTGTGTTTTGTATTCCTCTCTCCCTTCAAAAGCCCTGTATATTGCTCCGTAAAAATTTGCAGCCAATAAATACATCTGGAATAAAAATTACACTTTGATAAATCTGGAATAAAAATTACGCTTTGGAAACTTGGCCTAGAGTTTTTCAACAAGACAGGCTAAGGCTAGTTCAATCTTGGACTTTGAAAACACCAAGAATAGAAACAAATGAACAAACAAGTAACTACCTAAGAGTTAAGTCTTGTATAGAGAAATCTCACTTGCACTAAATTCTTTGGACAAAATGTTACAACTTTATTTAAACTCTTAGACCTTGACATAAATATACTATTTACTGTATAGTTCATTCTATTTTCTTATAAACAGTTGTAAAGAAATAAAATAAAAATTTGAAGACACCCTGACCCACCTCCACCCTGTGTAGTTTCTAATAAATATTAGCTATTCCTGCACTTGATTTATTTTTTAATGTCGGTGTTCATTTATCAATCATTTACTTACTAGGGGCAGGTACTGTCCCAGCACTTTATAAATATTAATTCACTTTATCCTCACTACCTCCTATGAGGTAGAGGGTGTACTATGGTTTTTTACTGATAAGGAAACTAATGTATGGAGGGCTAAGCAACACATCCAAGGTTGTACAGGAGGAGGGTAGGAGTGGGATTTGAACCCACACAGGCAGGTGGCTCCCTGAATCTCATCCTCCTAACAATCAACCTATGGTGTTCCTTTTGAACCCTTTATGTTTTCATCCTTTTTTCCTTATTTGTACCACTTTCATTGACCCCTGAATGATAGCTAGCAAACCTCTGCGATACAATAAATACTAATCATAGTAATCATACTGTTCTCTGTGCCTTGACCTATTGGGTTGGAGGTGGGGCTGTCAAACTCTCAGGGGGAAAACTTCCACAGATTTACGGGGTTAGAAAATTAATTTCTCTCTTACAGGAGGGTAGAGGTTCCTCTTCTTATATACAGAGGGTGTTTTGCTTTGCCACAGAGATTAAGAAAGGAGAGTTGACCAATTGGTAGTCATTCTTCTAGTTACCACCAGCAATTTCCAAATGTGTATAAATGCAGTGTCACGGCAGAATTGCCCCAGAAACATATCTCAAATTGTGGATGCAATAGGAGCAAATTATATTGAATTGGTTGGTTTACTTAATTATATTTTGCTAGTACTAAACTGTGCTTTCCTGAATCATAATTTTGGATCTGAAGCAGTTTGGCAATTCCTGAGGAAAGGACTTTAAATGGCTGATGTGTTCACATAGCCTATTTTTCTAGAGCTTTGACATGCTTAGAAGGTCATTGGTCATCACACCATTGATGTCACATTGTGTCCCCTTTTTATGTTGGGATATTTTAACTTGCTCTGTGTCACAATACTATGGACATTGCAATTTATCATTCACGTGTTCTGAGAAGTTAGGAGATTGCTTCTGACATCGTTGCAGGTTAGCATGTTTCTTACCTCAGCCTGGTTGGTCTGAGCCTCTCATGTGGAAGGGCCTCCTAATTTCTTATTGGTTTTTGCAGTTACATTTGTATATTCATGAGAGAAACTAGCTCAGTGAGCTATTTTTTGTATACAAAGAATTTTATAAGAAAATAGAAATAGTTTTAATTATAAGAAAAATCTTAAGCCCCAGAATCTTGTTTTTCAAGTGTAGACTCAAATGGGGTTTTAAAAATCACTACTTTACATTTGCTAAAACTCACCCATGTGAGTTATCGGTAGATTTTTCAGTCCAGACCCACACTTCTCTTTCCTTCCTAAAGATGAAAAGGGAAAGCTGACATCCTCTGTTCTCCTATATATGGAAAGGTCTTTGCTTTCAGTAACTAAAAAGAATCTATCTGTGTAATTTTGAAGATAAAATGGCTGTTTATAAAAACCATAGCAGAGGATATGATTATCAGTCCACAAAATCAGATGTGTGAGAAATATCATATTTCTTTATTTCTTTGAGCCAACCATGATCCATCCCCAAGCCATCTTGGGAGTTTGACAGAAAATCAGTTCCGGATTTAGGGGCTCTCTCCCCTGCATTGTGCAAAGGCCTCAGGGACAAACATTGATGCACCTTGGACCCCCTGCCCGTCACCAGCCACTGAGGTAATTACCTGTAAGACACCAGTGCTCTCAGTCTGGATGCTCATTTCTGGTCACAAGGTTTTGCTGCTTTGCTTCTGTGCCAGGAACCTCTGCCAAGCCCAGGAGTCCTTGTGTTTGCAGTCCAGTCTCACAAGCCACACTGAGCCCTGGTTTCCTGACCAACTTGGGTCTTGCCACGTTTCACTAACAACACTACCACGGAACAGTACCTGGGTCCCGCTCCTCACAGTGGCCCGGGGGCACTGACTGCCTTACAGTATATGGGAAATCTGCCCTTACCATTCTCCTCAAAGCCACTCCCCTTTCTTCAATAAGTTCAAGCTTAAGAGCCATTGTCTTAGGCAGCTTTTGCTTCTTGCTCTGTTGCAAACCAAGCCAATTCCAGAGCCAAGAGAACAGACAACCTGGCCCCTTGCTATAAAAGGAAGGGGGAAAGGGGAGGGAAAAATAAATGAAGAATTAAACTAAAATAATTACTTGGTTAATTATCCTACCACCCTACTGTTTAAGTAAATAAATGCTCCTGTGCTAGGCTTACCTATACATATGCTATATCATAAAATCCCACCACAATCCCATGAGGACAGATTTATTATCTCCACTGTATGCATGAGGAGCTGTTCAGTTACCCTCCTACAGCACGTCATGAGGCCAGTAAGCACAAGGCCAGCATTTCAATTCACCTGGTGGACTCCAAAACTGATATTCTCTTTAAAAACATTCCACAAATAGGAGCCTCAACCAGACTTTCTTTCAATTTTTTTTTATTTTTTTTATTTTCAAAGAAAGCATTGCCACCCCTAGGGTATTTCTGCCACACTAATAATGTAAACTGAATCTGATGGTTTCTTTTTCCTGGGTGTTTCTGGGCTGCCTGCCTTCCCGAGGAATCACTTAGAACTCGTTGAGTGGTTTGCGCTTTTAATTTCTTCAGGGCAGATTTCCCTGAAAGGATGTTTCATGAAGGGGTATGTGGCATATCCACTTGTTCTAGGTCAGTATTCTTTTTTTTTTTTTTGAGACACAGTATCACTCTGTTGCCCAGGCCAGAGTGCCGTGGTGTCAGTCTAGCTCACGGCAACTCCTGGGCTCAAGTGATCCTCCTGCCTCAGCCTCCTGAGTAGCTGGGACTACAGGCATGCGCCACCATGCCCAGCTAATTTTTTCTATTTTTGGTAGAGATGGGGTCTCGCTCTTGTTCAGGCTGGTCTCAAACTCCTGAGCTCAAACGATCTGCCCACCTCGGCCTCCTGGAGTGCTAGGATTACAGACGTGAGCCACCATGCCTGGCCTAGGTCAGTATTCCTAAACTTCAGCATGCTTCTGGGTCATCTGAAGGCTTGTTAGAACACAAATTGCTCGGCCTTATCCCCAGACTCCCTCATTCAGTGAGTCTGTGGTGGGGCCTGGGAATTTGCATTTCTAGCAAGTTCATAGGGGATGCTGATGTGACTGGTCCTGGGAATACACCTTGGGAACCAGTGTTCTAGGTGGTAATGGCATTTCTAATTTAATTTAATTTAATAAGCATGTGCTGTGTAGTAGAGATAATATGAGTGTTCTCAGGCCTCCGTTACTTGGGTGGTTTATGTCAGGTCAATATTGCTAACTATTGTAGAGGTTAAACACTATGTCTTTTAAAATGTTTTTCTTAGACATAGATTGTTTAATTTATGCCATTTATAATGGACTGTTGTTTAAGGACAAGAAATGCACAATTTAGGGATACTGAAACACAATTTAAGGAGGAGCACAGGAAGGATAACAATTCTGCAAATTTTCCTCAAGCCACTCTTTGACAATTGCATGTGTTGTAGTCATCTCATCAAATTCTTGCACAGGAACCAAAATTAGTCTAGTACTGTATTTACAAAACTAATGTTAACAAGAGAAAATACAGCTTTCCATTTGACTTTTCACTTACAACAGCCTATCCCAGTGTAGTTTAATTTCTATCTACATTTTAATATACTTAAACAAAAACATGTTACTTTTAAATCGTGTTACTCAAGAAAGCCATGCCTTTTATTTCACAAATTGAAGTTAATTAAATAACATGAATTTCTTGTTAAATGTGAAATGATAAAAAGTTCTTTATATACAATAAATCTTTAAATAAACCATTGAAATGAACTATAGAACACACTATTTAGTAATTTACTGATCTAAAATGAAAATATCACTTTTTATGATAAAGCATGCACAAATTATTTAAAATATCCCTAAAGGTGTTCAAGAGGTTAAGTAATCCTAGGAAAGGTATTCAGCACTCAGGATTCAGTAAAAAAAAGAGGATCTTACTCTAGCGGAGTGGATCCAAGGGTACCACATTTTTTGGTGTTCTCCTTTTCTTCTGGTTGGTGTGATGTGTAAGACCATATCCAAGCAGAGGATGCTTTTGCCCTGAGAAGGCCTGTTGGACATAGGGCACACAGCGTAAATTCTTCGTTGGGGCGGGCTCTTCGCTAGCTCTTGGGTAAAGCACTCTCCCATTTTTATTTCTCTTCTTTCGTACAGAGGAATCACACTGAGAGGTTGGAGATCTGGCGAGGGGCCCAGGAGAAGGTGATTATGCAGCCCACAGCTGTGCTGTCTATAGGCCTTTTGTTAAGGAATGAAAGGAATCCTCTCCATTTATATATGGCCAAATCTAGTTTATCAGAATGGGAGGCCAGACTGGGATTTGGGACCAAAACGCAATAGGAGGACCATTGATTTGGAATGTTTTCTATTCCTGAATCTAGTTCAACATTAGGTGGCGTTATGGGATTCAAGATTCAGGGGATTTGGGATTCTAACCCCCTTCCTTCCTTCCTCAGCAGTAATAACTAACAGGACCTGCTTTTTAGAGTTCTCTGGAAGTGGATTGACTTTAGTCCTATATTCACTCTTACGCGAAATTCTTTTTTGGATCTCCACTGCCTATTCATGTGATGCCAATATTCCTCAGCTGGGCATTAGAAGTGCCCATGGCTGTGGTCCCAAGCTCTTTTCCTACTCTAGGTTTCTATCAGACTTCTCCCCTTAACACACCCTGAGCCCTGGTTACCACACTGTTTACTTTTCTTTGTATCTTCCTGCCTCTCCCCTGACCAGAAATGCCAATCATGGGCATTTTGTCTTCCAAATGCCTCTTCCATTATGGGAGTGGACGTTTCCTTCCTAGTTAAATTGTGCTGAGATTGACATTTGTGTAACATGCGTTTCTGCCACTGAATTGTGAGCTCTTTGTTAACCGTCAGTCAATGTGACTCCCATATCTATGACAGTCAGTGTTACACTTTTAAAGAAATAGAGTGCTTTCTGGTCTATTGTTTCATTTAATCTCCACACCAATTCTGTGAGGGTGGTATTTGGCTTGTACTGAAAGCAAAGTGACTACAGAAAATGTCAAGATATATTGGATAGCGGCATTAAGGAGAATTGCAGAATTGATAGGAAACCATTGCACCAAGCTAAAGCATATTGACAGGCAAATTGTAGGCAAAGGAACAAGCTTCACACAATGGTTGTTGCTACCAAGAAGAAGTCATTCCTAGTAATTGGGGTAGGAAAGTATTCTGGCTTCCTAACACTTTTGGGGGATGTATCTGTAGATGGACATACCATAGCTAGTGATGTCTTCTGTAATCTATGAGGAAACCTGCTCATATTCTGAAGAGCATTGTCTGATCTGTAAATGGATGGATGGACACTACACAATTATTGTGGGTTGGTTATAGCCATTTGCAATGGATTAGTTTCATCAGGATAACTGATGCTAACCAGTGCTAGGTAGAAGAGAAAAAAATCAGACAGGTAAGAATCAAGGCAAGCTAAGTTTATCACTTTTAAAATTCATCAAAGCAAGACTTTCGATGTTTATATTTTTCTTCTTTCTAAAGCGGGGAGGCAGTGTCATGCCAAGATCTGTAGGACACTCTGACTTTGTCATCTGTATGACTTTGAATAAATTTCTTATTTTCTTAGGGCCTCATACTCAAAATGGATTAATGAAATCTTTCCTATAGCAGGTCTTGTGAAAATAATATAAGGTAACATATATTAAAGTAACTGTATGTAAATAATATAAATAAAACACTTGGATTATTTATATTTTGTTTGGAATATAACACATTATACAATACATTATATAATATGCAACTTTTACAATTAAATTTTTTATTGCTTTCTTTTTGTTTAAATACCTACTGTTTTGTAAGACTGACTTTCTCCTGTGGTCCTCTTTAGACCTTCCTAGGGCTATATTTGAGCATAATCACCTGAATTTTATAGTTGGGTTCCAGCTGCTGGCCTCTTCCTACAACCAAATTAATTTTTCATATGCTGCCTGCTATGGTCTGGATTCTATTCCCTCAGAATTTGTATATTGAAGTTGTAATCCCCCGTACCACAGAATGTGACTGGTTTTGTATTGAGATAGAGTCTTAAAAGAGGTACTTCAAGTTTAATGAGGTCATTGGGCAGAACCTAATCTAATCCGACTGGTGTTCTTACAAGAAGAGGAGCCAGGTGGAGAGCCCTGACAAAAAACCAGCCCTGCTGACACCTTGATCTCGGACTTCCATCCTCCAGGATCAGAAGAAAATAAATTTCTGTTCTTTAAGACACCTAGTCTGTGGTACTTTGTTATGGCAGCCCTAGCCAACTAATACACTGCTCATGACACCATGCATCAGCCACCTAATATTTACAAATTTGTGGCCCACAGGAGACGGTTTCTGGAGGCTCCCACCTGTCTTGACTTTCTCCTTTCTCTGTTGCTGGGACACTCTGATCTTTTCTATTTGGTGTATTTGGTCTCTGGATCATCTTTTCATTTACCTTGAATTAGGTACAGAGGATAACAAGTCTATCAACATTAAAAATGTTTTCATCATTTTATAGTGAACATGAAACTAAAGAAACCCCAGATTTAGGGAAATTCCTAGGGTCAAGGCAAAAAGGAAGAGGATAGATGGGACTATGCTGCAGAGTGGTAACAGCATCTCATGAATAGTTGACTGAAGAGTAGTAGCATCATTAATTTATCACAATCTACCTTGAAGTAATACTGTAGCTCTTCAGATTCTATCTGAAGAACTTCCTTTAACATTTATTATAGTGTAAGTTTGCTGGCAATGAATTTTCACATTATATGTTTGCATGAAAAAGACTTTATTTCTCTTTCATTTTTGGAGTATATTTCCCTGGATATAGAATTTTGGGTGGCCTAAAAGAAAAATTTCAGTACTTGAAAGGTGGCATACCAGTTTTTCTGGTTTTTATAGTCTCTAAAGAAGTGTATTGATACTGTTTCTCAGAATATAATTTATTCTTTTCCTTCGGATACCTTTAAGACTTTATCTTTGATTTTCAACAGTTTGACCTATGATGTGTCTATGTGTCCCTCCCTCCCTCCTTCCTTCCCTCCCTCCCTCTTTCCTTTCTTCCTTCTTTCTTTCTTTCTTTCTTTCTTTCTTTCTTTCTTTCTTTCTTTCTTTCTTTCTTTCTTTCTTTCTCTCTTTTTATCCTCTCCTCTCCTTTTCTCCTCTCTTCCCCCCGCTTCTTTCCTTTCTCTTCCTCTTCCTCTTTTTTTCTTTATACTGCTTGGAAATCTCTAATATCCTTGGATCTATAATTTGTCATAATTCATTAATTTTGGAGCATTCTTAGCTGTTATCTCTTCAAATAAATTTTCTGTTTTTCTGTTCATTCTTTTTTTTAATTCTTTTCTTCTCTTTGTGTTTCAGTTTGGGTAATTTCTATTGGCCCATTTTCAAATTCAGTGATTATTTCCTTTGCTTTATCCAGTTTGCTGATATATACCTATCAAAGGCATTCTTCGTCTCTGTTGCCATGTTTTTTCCCTAGTATTTCTAGTTGGCTTTAGAAATTAAAAAAAAAAATTTCTATCTCTCTGCTGGAATTCCCCATCTATTCATATATATAGCTTACCTTTTTCACTAGATCTTTTAATGTAATAATCATATTATTTTAAAATCCTTATCTAGCAGTTCTGACATTTAAGTCATCTGTAGGCCTGGTTCTGTAGACAACTTTACCTCTTAATAGTGGTTTTCTTTCCTTGCTTTTTCATGTCTTGTATTTTTTTATTGAATGCTCGATATAATGTGTAGAAAAACACAATGTGTTTAATCAGTATTTATATTTAGAAATAGGTATGTCTCTTTTTCAGTCAGAACATTAATATGGGAGGTTAAATCAATCAGCAATGGAATTAAGTTTGGTTTTTGTTGCTGCTATGGTTATCTTCAGTGCAACACAGGCTTCTGATTCCTTCCAATTGCTACCTTGTTAATTGTGGGACCTGGAACCTAGAGAGTTTTAATTAGTGTTCCTGCTCTACTCCCAGCTTTCAACAGGCCCTGCACACCTGCACCATAGTGAGAGTCTTTTCCCACATTCTTTCCTCTCTTTTAGTGGCAGACTGCGATTGCTTGTTATAAAAAATGAGGTTTGCGGTAGGGATGGGGAGTTCTTGGTTCCCCTGGTCCATCCTCATTCTTAGATAAGCCCTGTGAGACTGTGTCTCAGGGTGGGGCTTCTCACTCTGCCTTGTCTCAAGTGGAGGGCTTGAAAAAGAAAATTTGCTGCCCCTCTCCAGTAGTAACATATGTCACATTTGTATGAGTACAGAAATCTGAGCCTGAGAGGAATTTCTGTCTCTCCCTCAGGGACTCATGGCTTCTGCTTCTAGTCCTCCTTCAGTGGTAGTGTGCTTTTGGCTGGGCCAGAGACAAGGATAGTGTCTTTCTTCTAGTGGTCCTCTAGTGAGTTTGTTACTTGGTTCAAGATTTGTGGTTGTGACATTCGTAGGGGGAGTTTTCTGTGTCTCCCTTAGGGGCAGACAGACTTTTGCTTTTACCTCCCCATTATAGAGTTGTGTTTTTTTTTTTTTTTTTTTTTTGCCTACAGCTGGGACAAGGGCATATTTTGGACTCCTTTGCTAGACGCAGACTGTGGATCTTTGCCTGGCCCAGAGAAAAGGGAGGGTTTCCTTACCCCTCCTCTAGATGCGTAATGCTTTTGCTTTTTATAAGAGAAGTTGGTGGGGTTTTGTGTCTCCAGGTCTCCTGTTTTGCTTCCAGTTTTTGTCATGAACACCTGATATGGAAAAAAGAAAAAAGAATGAGAAAAGAAAACTTCCAAGTGAATTTTTTTTTATATCTAGAGCTCCTAGGGATTTTAAACTTTCATATTTTCAGTCCCATAATAGGACTTTAAATATTTGTTAAGATTTTAGCTTTCTTCTTATCCACTTTTATGTTTGCCACTTCTTTCTCTCATGTTCTGCCAAAGTCAAAACGTTCACGTGTCCTGTTTATCCTCAGAGGGGATTGTCACCTTTTGGAGGTCAGTTGACTTGTTTGACTTTCCACTCTAGTTTTCTGGTGAGATGGAGACTATTCAGCTTTTTCTCATTGTTGGGACAGATGTAAATTTTCTTGTAGCTTTTACCTCCTACGCCCTACCTGAAATTCTGATTGGGATTTCAAAGGCTGAGTAGAACACCAGCAAGTAAGGATTGTAGGGAAATGGAAAGCATCCTAAATGAGGGCGTAATGTGAAAAGGTAGGGAGGAATAAGCAAAAGTTTTTGTATTTGTTCAAATGATTCATCTTTTCTGATTTATCTTGGGAGTAAATGGCAAAATGGAATTGAATTTATAGCTATTATCCTAACAACCAACTTGATGACTCCATATCTATTCTATAATGGGAGGGAAAACTGTATTCTTATTATTTAGGATTCTTTTCAAATGGGCATACCTGGCTCTGATTAATTTGGGGTACTATCTGTGTTATTGTGGAACAATTAAGTTGATTGCTTCATGGGTATGGTTTATGGAATCAGTCTTGTTGATCGGAGCATATAAATTATGCTACAAGGCCATTTTCAAAATTAAATTGAGGTTTTGGTAAGACACATAAACTTCTTGAGGCCAAAGTTTCAGTATAATAGCTATACTCCCAGGGCTTAATGTCTTAATTTACTTTTCTATGTATCTAAACCATTTCTTCCTAATCCAACTTAAAACAATCAAATCAAATAAAATAACAACAACAGAATCCCTGAATTCAGTCTTACCTTTTACTGTTTGACTTACTCCTAAATTGGGCATAGTAAGCTATAAATTCCATGTGAAATAAAATTTCTTTCTATATTTTGGCTTTTCTATCACTTTCTTTGTTAGTTATTCTCTATTTTACTGGGAACACCAAAATTCATCCTGAAAACTGGTGATTCTCAATAAGGAAATAGGGTGCAGTGTATGCTCTTTGTAGAAAAATTGATTAGCAACACAATTCCAAAATGAAATATTTATTTTAATGGATTGAAGATGGCCACAAAATCTTTGATATGTTTCCTGTTCAGAGGTGGGTCTGTGTTCCCTAGTCTTGAATCTGGGTGAGTTCTGTGACTGCTCTGACCATCAGAACATGTGAAAATGAGGCTGTGCCCGTTTCTGGGTCTAGGCCTTAAAAGATTAGAAGAGTCTACTTCCTGCTTCTCAGAATACTCACTTTTGGAGCCCTGTTCTACTATACAAGAAATATGATGACCTTCAGACCGCCTCGCTGTGAGGAAGCCCAAGACAGCCACGTGGAGAAGCAGCAAGGAGGGAGATCAGCATTGGTCACCCCAGCTGTTTCAGCTAGCCTAGCCCCAGCTTCAAGTGTGTGAGTGAGGAATCCCACCAACGCACCCTCCAACTGAATATCGCCACGTGGTTCCAGTTGACACCTGAAAGAGAAGATTTGCCCAATATGTGACATGCTGTAATTTTTAACCCACAAAATCATGCAAAATAATAAAATGGTAAGTTACAAAGTTTTAGGGATAGTTTGCTATATAACAATAGACACCTGAAACTTTAATATTAAAGACTTACATGAAAATGATGTGAACTGCTTCAAATATGCTTATTTATAAACACATAAAGTTAATTTTTGACAAAACCTAGAACTTTTTAACTTGAGTGACTTGGACAAATCTAATATTCTGTTTGAGTATTTTTAACTATTCAAAAATGCATTTCTATGCTTAATTCAAGAATAAACATTAAATTTATTTTTAAAACATGTTCTTTGCTCTCTTTAAAAACACTAAATGAGCTTTAAATATTATAGTGTCATGTTGTATTTTTCAGCAAAATTGAATGTAACAATGTCACAAATACAGATCTTTTCATTCTGTAACTTGTTTGAACAAAAATTGTATAATGTGTGACATGGGATTTAAATAGGAGAATGTGGATAATAAAGAAATGCTGCTTCTTTTGCTGACACAAAAGTGCTTTGGACACTAAAGGGATACTTTCTCCAGCTTATATGGTCATTTTATAAATTTAAAATATCTAGACATACAGAGAAAATAATTCTCCCTAGATCTCACTTTTGGAAAAGAAACATAATGTATTAAAAAGATCAACTAATGTCATATGTTTGTATCAGTGGTTATAAATTAAGATTTCATTTATAATATAATTGTGACCTCACAAAATACAGAATAGCATTTTCACTTGGAATTGGAATTTCCCTATATTTTTCATTTGAGAAATTATTCTTCAGTGTAGAGGAGCTAATAAAGAATTGTTTTTATAATAGGCATTTTCTCTTTTCTTTTTCTGATGTCTTATGTCAATGGGAAAGAACCCCCCAAATAAGTGGTGCTCTTTCCTTATCGTGTAAATGTGATTCCAGAGCGCATTTCTCTGTCTTAATCACTGAAATTATTTGGTTATCAAAGCCATACACAGTTCATGATTTGACTTTCATCCTTTTCAGACTTATCCATGATATTGCTCTGGCCTTGAAAACATTAAAATGGCCTTTGTTTGATATTCAATGTGCAGTTTCAGAAAGACGTGTTCATTTTAAAAATTGAGACTGGGTATTAGTGTGATAGAAGAGTCTTAACAAGGCCTGGAAATAGAACCATATTTTCTAAGAGTAAAGATGGGGTTGAGGATAGGTTGGCTAAACAATGAAATGGTGGAGGGTGTATTTGTATGTATTTGTGTGTGAGAGAAGGACTGAGAAAAGAGTGTGTGTGTGATTGTGGCATGTGTGTGTGTGTGAGTGTGTATGCATGTGCATACATTCAATTCTCTTCCCTATATTGGATAAAAACATTCTTTAAAGCAGAGACTATTTCTAAAAGAAATCTTTAAAGTTTGTTTTAACAGAATTATTCTAAATTTGGTATTTTGGAAAATAATTTCTTCCAATCAGCTGTTCCTAATAAAGAGGCAAGAGGCCATACGCTCTGTGACAAATCAGACTTGTTCTGGCATCTGGGAGTTCTATGACCTGGTCTGGAAGTATCTGAACACTAACAGATTAGATGCCACCTGCCCTCAGTTAAGCACCTCTTCTGTAAGAGGGTATTTTTCAGTGTTAAGTCCATATAAGCGTAACACAATTGCATGTTTTCAAAATAGAGATTAAGTTACTTTTTGATAAGTATGTCTGGGATTTCATGCTGCTTTCTTTTTGTTTTTATTTCAGCATATTATGGGGGTATAAATGTTTAGGTTACATTCATTGCCTTTCCTCCCCTCCACCCCAGAGTTAGAGCTTCAAGCATGTCCATCCCCCAGATGGTGCACATCACACTCATTATGTATGTATATACCCATCCCCTCCTCCCCACTCCCATCTGTCTAACGCCTGATAAATGTTATTCCTATACGTCCACTTAGGTGCTGATCAGTTAATACCAATTTGCTGGTGAGTACATGTGGTGCTTATTTTTCCATTCTTGTGATACTTCACTTAGTAGAATCGGTTCCAGCTCTATCCAGGAAAATACAAGAGGTGCTATATCACCGTTGTTTCTCATAGCTGAATAGTACTCCATGGTATACATATACTACATTTTATTAATCCACTCATGTATTGATGGGCACTTGGGTTGTTTCCACATCTTTGCAATTGTGAATTGTGCTGCTATAAACATTCAAGTGCAGGTGTCTTTTTTATAGAGTGTCTTTTGTACTTTTGGGTAGATGCCCAGTAATGGGGTTGCTGGATCAAATAGTAGATCTACTTGTATCGCTTTAAGGTATCTCCATATTGCTTTCCACAGAGGATGCACTAGTTTGCAGTCCCACCAGCAATGTAGGAGTGTTCCTATCTCTCTGCATCCATACCAACATTTATTGTTTTGGGACTTTTTAATAAAGGCCATTCTCACTGGAGATAAGTGATATTTCATTGTGGTTTTGATTTGCATTTCCCTGATGATTAGAGATGTTGAGCATTTTTTCATATATTTGTTGGCTATTGTTCT